>SKCR01011175.1:0-21880 GCA_019454045.1 Zanthoxylum bungeanum | reverse complement strand
AGCGCGGCACGCGAGTCACATCAAGCGTCAAATCATTTGTCACATCATGCGTCAAATCATTGTCACTTTGAGTGATGTGACTTGACAACATGTCACTTTTTTAAAGTGATGTGATGTGACTTAAAGTAAAAAGTAGAAATGATGGGTGATAAGTTGATTGAAAGCTTTTGCTTTAATTTTAAATAGAAAAAGTAAATGGTTTATTAAATAATTTTGGAAATTATATAAACCTTTTTACATTTTTTATTTTCTAACTTATCATTCTCTCTCTCCATTTACGGTATTAGGCTTTTGGAGCCAAAACTCTTGCTCTTCTCTCACGGTCTCTCCAAGACCGATTCTTCATCCTTTTCTTCTGTTTTTGACCGAGTAAATGGAGAAGCAAGGAAGATGAACAAGTGCTAGCACACCATGAGTGATACATAGGTGATAGGGAAGTGTCTTCATGAGCTTGGATTTAATTTTTGAAGCTTGAAGCTTTGAGCTTCAATGGAGTCCATGCATGGCCGATTCTTGGAGGAACCAAACCAGTCCAAACCGAGCAGCCCACTGCCTTGGAGAGCTGTTGCCGTGAGCTTGGAGGAAGCAAAAACGCAACTTGTGTTCATTTCATCAAAACCGAATTCAATGTGAGTATATTCCGCACCTCCTTTGATGTGTTCATACTCGTTTTTATGCTTGATTTGTTGATCTTGGGACTTAATTTAACTCCTACAACTACATATGAGGAAGTGATACAAGGTATCGACTCCCTATAATGGCAATGTGCCATGATGTCCGAAATGGATTCCATGTATACCAACTGAGTTTGGATACTAGTTGTTGTATAGAAAGGCATTGTGCCTATTGGTACTATATAAGTCTTCAAGGAAGACACACATTAAAGGCAACATATCAACGTACTAAGCTAGGCTTGTAGCAAAAAGGTATCGTTATCAACATTGTGTCGATTACGATGAAAACTTTTACTTGTTGTCATGGTTAAATCCATTTGGAAAATGCTTGTTGATGCTGCATGTTTCATTCATGAAATATGGCAGCTGAATGCCAAAACCGCTTTCCTTAACGGAAACCTTTTGGAGGATGTTTATGACATCCTGACGGTTTTGTCGTACCAAAACGAGCAAACAAGGTTTGCGAGTTAATTCGATCCATGGATGGATTGAAGCAAGCATAGCGTTCTTGGAATTATCGTTTCGATGTAATCATAATGGTGTATGATTTAATTCAAAATGAAAATAATTCTTGTGTATATAAGGAGGTTAGTGGGAGTGCACTGACAGTGAATGTCCTATATAATGATGACATATCATTTCTTGGAAATGATATTCCCATAATACAATTGGTGAAAGCTTGGCTTTCATGAAAAAATCTTTGTAGAATTCTTGGGAGAAACAACCTTTATTCTAGGAATAAACATCTACTGGGATAAATTTAAAGTTGTTGGAACTTTCCGAGAACTCGTACATTGATAAATGTATGGGACCTGGTGTCTCATATGCTTTGAGCATATGGAGTCACAATAGGGCCAATCCAAGTGATAGTCATTGGATTGATGTTAAGAACATCCTTGAGTATCTTAGAGGAACTAAGGATGCTGTCTTAAACAATGGAGAATGAGAACTTGAAGTTACTGGATTCACTGCTGCAAGTTTCCTAACCGATAAGAACGACTATAAGTCGTAATAACGGTACTATAAAGTTTGAATAATGGAACAGTGAGCTAGAAATCTTCCAAACAAGATACAGTTACCGAATAACAACAAAAGTGGATTATTACTGCGGCTGAAGCAGCAATAGAAGCCTTCTGGACTGATAATAATCCTAATCAGATTAGGAGTAGTTCTGTTAACAGCTGAGCTAGGCTACATCGCAGGCTAAAGAATTAATGGTCTCATCAACGATCCAGATACATACTTCAAATATTCATCTGATTCATTCGAATCATACATCGTGGCGATGTGATGATCGTATAAATCGCATCAGATGATAAACATGCAAATCCACTGACGAAAGTATTCTCTCAGTAGAAGTTCGAGCGAGCCATACATAGTTCAGGTGTAGGACACTTGAGTGATTGGCTATAGGCCAAGTGGGAGATTGTTGGACAGTTATGACCCATGGCATCACTATTTGTACACATCATGGTGTTGCTGTACAAATTAACTATGTGACAAAGGAAATTGCTCTTTTATCATTTGTAATTAGATTACCAAGATGTATAAATGATAGAAGGTCCATATGATTAGTTCCGGATTGATAAGATATGAGACAGTATCAATCCATGAAGGTTTAATCATTAAATATCCCTAGTCGTAGTATTATCGAGATTGGACATCGATAATGCAGAATAGACTAGTATTGCACTTGTGCGCGTTATGGGAGCATAATGGCATAGTTCTCATATATTTGGGTATAAGATACTCATGCAAGTGTAATATGAGGTTATGTTTACCGATGGTACGGGAACAGCTTCGCTCTGGATAGACCCCTCAGAATTCCATTGGTAGTATGACTATGTGTCCATGGAAGTCCAAATCAGGGTAGGTGTATTTGGCCTTAACCTGAGACTTGCACCGCTAATACTTGCGACAATCAATACGCTTTGGTTTTGGTCGTCTAAGGCTTTAACAGGTTCTGTGTACGCCTCTTCTGGATATATTGAGAATCGTAGTGTATTGGGTGTGATGTCGAGATAGAAGTATCACTCCAGTCATAGTGGAGATGATGATCACGTAGGATACAGAACTGGTGCTCTTATATGCTGCAGCTATTGGGATATTATGACTAGGTCATGTTTATCCGATTATAGAGACTAGTTACCAGAGATTCGATATGTGCTTCGTACGGGGCACACAATTCCAGCCCCAGGCCTTACACGAGACATCCGATACTGGATCGATATATGCTATATTACGTATACTATGCCTGATATAGATCACATATTCCAGTAAGAATATTTCTGGAGAATTGGGTAGGCACGGTGCTTTGCTAGAAGCCAACCATGTCTTGGAAATCGGTCAAAATGTAGTACTAGGTACGTACGTGTTCAGATTGTCCGACGACCCAATTTACTGCCAACATATCTGGGGATCTCATGGGTCGCTTCCCAAAGATTCACCGATGACGTATTACTCACACTTTATTAATGTGAGATTAATTAAAAGAGAGAAAATTAATCTGGGATTAATTGCAGAGATATTTTATCTAGGATAAAATATTATTTAAAGAGAGAGAACGATTAATTTGGAATTAATTGATAAAATAATATATTCGATATATTATACGAAATTGGATTTCGACGCGGAATTAAAATTAGATTTTAATTCGGGCGAACAAGTTAATTTAGAATTAATTCGTTAGCGATGTGCATAGTAATTTTATTAGGCATAATTATTTAATTAAATTTGATTTAATTTCATCACAACAGAAAATTCGTTAATTCAGAATTAGCGAACCCGAGCCCGGGAGTGTTTGCAGGCCGACTCGCATTTCGAATCAAGTGGGGCCACAAGTCATATCAAGCGTCACATCACTCGTCATTAAAGTGATGGATGTATTGTCACTTTGAGTGATTGACAACTAGTCACTATTCATTGATTGATGCAAGTGGTTGTATGGCTTTAATGCTTGTACTTTGGGAATTTGAATTTTGGTATTAGGTTTTTGGAAAACCAAATACACAAATCAATTACATCTTCCTCACTTATTCTCTCTCACTCACGGCCAAGGGCCAAATTTTTTCTTCTTTCTCCTATTTGGCTAGGCCGAAAATAACAAGTAGTGAAATGGAATATTTGTTGCAAATCTTGCCAATGCTAGCACATGAAGGGTCATCCTAAGGTGATAGGGAACTAATTTCTTGAGCATGGAATCATCAAATAAAGCTTGGAGCTTGGAGATTCATCCATGGAGTTGACTGAAAATGGAAGAGCACAAATGAGCACCATTGCTGATAGCTTCAAGGAGTTTTTGTTGTTCCTCGCATCGCCAAATCCACCATTCTTCATTGTTGTATTCACATGTGTTTCATTTCTTGAAAATGATCCTTGGGACTTAATAGAAACCCAACAGACACAACATCAGTTTTGCTGGGTATGACACTCCGGGTATGGAGACACATCAACATTAGTATCAATCTTGCCAGGTAGGGCACTCTGGGGCGAGGCCCACATCATTATCGATATCAGTCTTGCTAGGTATGGCACTTTGGGGGCGAGGCCTACAGCAAAATCAGCATCAGTTTTTCCAGGTACGACACTCCGGGTATGGAGATATCTCTGCAGCACTCTAGGTATGGAGTCGCAACTGCGACACCTCGGGTACGGGGTTTAGCACGCCTGGTATGGAACTCCGGGTATGGAGATATCACTGCGGCACTCTAGGTATGGAGACGCAACTGCGACACCTCGGGTATGGGGTTTAGCACGCCAGGTACGACACTCCGGAATGGAGATATCACTGCGGCACTCTAGGTATGGAGACGCAATTGTGATACCTCGGTATGGGGTTTAGCTTGCCAGTTACCGCACTCCGGGTATGGAGACATCACTGCGACACTTTAGATATGGAGACGCAATCGTGACACCCTAGGTACGGGGTTTAGCACGCCAGGTACGGCACTCAGACACAACTGCGACACTCTAAGTATGGAGACACAACCGCGACACCCTAGGTACGGGGTTTAGCATGCCAGGTACGACACTCAGACACAACTGCGACACTCCAGGTATAGAGATGCAACCGCGACACCTTAGGTATGGGGTTTAGCACGCCAGATACGGCACTCAGACACAACTGCGACACTCTAGGTATGGAGACGCAACCGCGACACCCTAGGTACGGGGGTTAGCACGCCAGGTACGTCACTCAGACACAACTGCAACACTCTAGGTATGGAGACGCAACCACGACACCCTAGGTACGGGGTTTAGCACGCCAGGTACAACACTCAGACACAACTGCGATACTCTAGGTATGGAGACACAACCGCAACACCCTAGGTACGGGGTTTAGCACGCCAAGTACGGAACTCAAACATAACTGTGACACTCTAGGTATGGAGACGCAATCGCGACAGCCTAGGTACGGGGTTTAGCACGTCAGGAATGGCACATCATCAAATTCAGTTCATAGCAATAGGCATACCAGATGACAGTTGGCGAGCCAGGTAAGTGAAAATGTATTTCACGTACTTTGATAGGATTGTCATTGTCACACACTGCACAAGTCCCATCAAAGTGGGGGCGACTGTAGGCACTGCATTTTAGCATATAAGTCCCGATGATGAGTCTCACATTGAGACACTACCTCTTTAATCGTGGAAGCCGCGGGAAACGGACGTTGGAAGGGAATAGTCAAGAATTGACACATTGTTGGATTTAATTCGCTGGAGTAGTTGCGGGTTCTCTTGTTGGACCTCCATTTTAAAAACACACCCTTAGCCCATCTTACCCAAGCCCAATCCAAGAAATAATGAAAACATGTCACAAATTAAAATTAAAACCAATTAAATTGAAATTAAATTAAATTAAATCCAATTAAATTAAATTAAATCTCATTCCAAAATTAAATAAATCCCCTTCCTAAATTAAAGAAATCTCATCAAATACTTTCCTAATCCACTTAAAATACATTCCCTAATTAAAAGATACAAATCAAATCATATCCCTATCAAAAGAGAAAAAATCAAATCAAATTCAAAGACATTCCTAATTAAAATATATCCCCATTAATACAGAAATCATTTCCCTATTCTCACAAGGTAAACCCATCCATTTGCCTATAAAGAGAACCCTTAACCTCACCTTTCGAACCCCAATGGGAGACTCACAAAAATAAAACAAACGAAAAGAAAACACCCTAAAGCTTCACGCTTGCTTCCCCTCACTACCCTCACGCCACTGCTCTCACACCACTACTCTCACGCCCTTGTCCTCACACCACACTGCCGAGCCCACAAACTCTCGCCACACTCACGTTGCACCCTAAGCAGCACACACTCACCTCACCCTCATGATTGGACCTCACAAGCACCGACAGCAACACGCACCACACTCACGTTACTGCCCACGCAACCAACTTGCCCCTCATAAGCCTTCACACCGTAAGACACCTGCCCTCTGCACTTAACACCCTCACGTAGCAGCACACACGGCTCATTCAAACACAGCCACTTCATGCCTAAGATCCCTTCACTCAACCCGCCTACCACCACACGCCATTTACCCCTTCATTCAATGACACAAGTCTTCTTCACTGCCTCATACCCCTCACGTTCATCAACCACATGCACTGCCTCCAACATGCACATAAATCCCTCCCAATACAGCCTCTTCCCATGCAAATAAACCCCTGAAATTTCCTAGCTAATTACCGCAAACTGTCCAGCCAAATTACCGTGAAAATAGCCCTTAAATTGTCCCAAAACTGCACCCTTAAACCCGCAAACTGCACCCCCTAAAATATTGCAAAACAGTTCCGAAAACTACACTAAATCAACCCCACAAACTGCTGCAAAACACCACTGAAAATTGCCCAGAATTCGCCCCAAAACTGCACCAAAAACATCCCCGTATTACCACAAAACAGTCCCCTAATTACCAAAAAATAGTGACCAGAAAATACAACAAAAATAGCAGTGAAACAGAGTGAAAACAACAGTCCAAATAGCGAAACAGCGAGGAAAAATGTTGGATTAGTGAACCATAAAAGTTCCGGAATATCAACCCTTCCGACGGCCGTGTAACGCGCTTCTGAGAGACGACAAAAGAGGTTAGACCTGAGGGCACCTTCTTTATTTATTATCCTTTATTTTTATTTATTTTAGTACTTTATTTCATATGAGTATTATGGATTGGTGCATGATGTGATTTCCGGATGAACGGAATATGTGTTCTCTCTTGTGGTATATCAGATGGAAACTCGTACGTAAATTCTGTAGCTGAATCCGAATGGATGGTAGTGCAGTTTGTACTCGAGATACAATGCCACGTACCACTTGAGAGACACATGTATTTCATTTCATCCAACCTTGTATTCGAGCATGATTTAGTCTAGTATGTTATTTATTTTATTTTTAAGCATGATTTAGTTATTTAATTTTAAGCATGATTTAGTTATTTATTTTTAAGCATGATTAGTTATTTATTTTGCGTTTGGAATTTGCATTATGTTTATGTTGTTATTTGTTTTTGTTATTCGCATTATATAATTGAAGCATGTTCATGGGATTGTCGTGTGTTATCATGTGTTTGCCGTTAAGAATACTTACTTTTCAAGTATGCAAACTTAGACATAGGATTTATTTTTATGGAACATGAACTAGATGTAGGTTGTTCTTGAGCATGTTGCGTAGATTCGGTTAAGATATTGCACAAATCATATCATTACAAGTGGCATTAAGTAAGGGACCATTCTGAACCCAACGGTCTGAGGTCTTCCTTGCGAGGGGTGAGTGCGGCCTTAAACCACATTTTCCCGGTTCACACCGTGTGCGCGACTCCATGTTATTTCTCCAGTGTAATCCCCCTGTGGGCTACTCCGTACTTCCGACTAGGCCGCGAGCCTAGAACAACGTCGCTGATTTCTGTGTCCTACATTTATTTTGTTTTTTATCACCGTATCGTCTATGTAAGCCTCTATTGTTCGTCCGATCAATCCTTGGAAAATCTTATTGATCAACCTTTGATAAGTAGCTCCTATGTTTTTTAATCTAAAGGGCATCACCTTGTAGCAGAACAACCTTATTTCGATGTTGAATGTAGTGTGTAGGTCAAATAAGTGTCGTCATAGGGTAGGTCAAGTATTTTCATAATAGATCGAGACAATCTCAATTGATTAATATATACGAGAATAACTTATATTCCTATATTAACCAACCACCGTTTGATTTGATCAAGGAATTTCGATTAACATTTAATCATTCCTTCATGAGTGTAGCATGTTGTTTCGAAACCCTTGCACTTAACTACTAAAGTGTCGTCGTGGGGTAGGTCAATTCACCAGATACATCTAGAGTCCATATCCTCTCGGAATCCACACTTATATTGACCCAAAATAGACACCATTCGTAGGGGTCGAAAACAAAGTCGTCTCAAGGCGCCTTTTGAATCTCACATTTTTGAACTAACAACGGAGATCGCGTGATATATTGTCGTATTTCCATCTCCCATTCACTATTTTAATTTTAAGGTTTCTATTTAAAATATCTAATATTTTAATTCAGTAGTGTCTATAAATTTATGCGGGGCTAAAACATAACTTTCATTTACACTAGTGCACTATTAGTGATCTTACTAATTTTAACTCTTAAAATTTTAATTCACTAATATCTAATAGTCTCAACTAATTATTTTACTTAATTAAAATAATTTTATTCAGTTAGGTTTAGTGACCAAATTTATTTGAACTCTTAAAATATTGATACACTAACAAGTTTAAAATTTAAAATCCTAAAGTAGACAAAATTTTAAATAAATCATTTAATTAATCTAAGTGCGTTATAAATTCCAATCGTACGTGGAGTTTATGTTTGAGTTTCAGAATCGGCTATGGAATTTACGTTTGAGTTTCCATCTGATCCGATATACCAATGGAATTTCTGATGCACTTTATTAAGCCCATAATTTTAGAATCTCCAATTTTAAACTATTAAACCAATTAATCTAATTAATTCAATTTCATGCATATCATAATCCAATTTAATCATTTTTAATTTCATAAAATCATATTTTATGACTAGAATATTCATGCATCCAAAACATGTTATGGCATGTGAAAATGCAAGAGTAGACACCATAAGCTATATGATATGTTTTTCAAAATTTTTGAATTTAAACATACATATAACATAAAAATAACTTTTACATTGACCGGTCTGTTATTTTTCCTATACTAATCTAATTAGTACATAAAATTCCAAAGGAATCCCTTGGTCTTCAAATCTTGCTCCATGGTGGTGTTCACTCCTTTTGCGGCTTGGGTACTCCAAATTACATAGAATAAACTTTTACATAGGCATCATAGGTACCTAGGATCGGCCTTGATAATATTTTTTGTCTTTCCCTTTGCTTGGTCGAATGTAGTCAGCTCTTTCACTAAATTTTTTTTTTTTAACAAAATTTCAGTCCCGGAACAGTACCAGAACAACGGCTGAGATATGGACTATTTTGGACCCAAATAACGCCCAGCACACTGCCCAAATCAACCTCTTTTTTTCGTGAACCACTCTGGTATTTCAGGTCTGATTTGTCACTAAAAAAAGCCCCAAAAAACTCTTGAAATACCCATTTAATAATCCTTAATTTTTAAGGATTAAAACCAAATCAAACCGAGCATCGAAACCCCAAAGTAAGTGGTGGTAGTGAGAAAAATGTACTTATTACCATGAGGTTGATGAAAAGAAGATGATGTTGATTTTTGGTTCGACACCAAATAGCCTTCTGTACTATGTCTAGCAACTAATAGAGAATAGTGTGGGCTAAACTCACAAACTAATCTCTAAACACTTGTAACGACCGGGAGTCTCAACTACTGTTACATCATGGGCTGACTGTCCCATAATATAAATCAAGTATGGACATATATGCCCTCATTAAATGACTTTAGAAAACAATCAGCTAAATCTTCAAAAATTTCGATACTAGATGGTACAATGTTCTATTCCGGACAGCCTAGGATATTTGGGTCGTAACTTTCTCATAAAAACTCCGATTCTTATGAATATTATATCTCCGAAAATCTGAGATCGAGACCTATAACTTCTGCATTGAACAGTTTTCCAAATAACAGAGTAGAAATGCAGATATAAATTTCAGATAAATAGTACCTGAGGGTCATTCTAGTAAATTCTCAAAGTTTCTAAACTCTTCTTCAATGATACAAATTAAAAAAAGCCCCTAGTACAAAAAGGGAACTATTTTAGCATCTCCAACATTAGAAGAAAAGAAACAAAAACATAGGAGAAGGAGAAGAGAGAAAGAAGAAGAAAACGCGAGTAAGGGAGAGGAAGGAAAGAATATGAGATAAGTATCAACCCTCACACATCAAACTAGGAAGAGGATTGGAAACCAATGAAAGCCTATAAGATGAAGAAAATCAAGCACGTTAAGGTAAATAATCTTGACCTAAATTTTAAGTTCTGGAATTTTGATAAGATAATGCTATGGAAGTTTTATTGGGATGAGAGTAATTGCATTATGGTAGATATCAAACTAAGAAATTAGTTTTGTTGAAAGATGTTCAATAATTAAGAAATCATAGGTAGTGAAATTAAGTGACATAAAGGATGTTAAGATAACGGTATTTGGAGTATGAAGGATGAATGTGATACTTAAGGAGTTATTTGTGCAAAAGTGTTAGCATGGGAATGTGGGAAGTGTGTTTGGAACAAGTTAGACATGTGTAGGCATTGCATTTTTGCATGTGAAACCCGATGTTGAGTCTCAGTTGGAGGCACTACCTTTTAAGTCGTGGAAGCCGCGGGAAACGGACGTCGGAAGGGAGGAGTCAAGAATTGACTCATATTCGGATTAAGTTCGCTGGTTTCGCTTCGGGTTACTTGTTGGTTTTCTGTTTTAAAAATTATTCCCAGCCCAAAACATTCACAAATCACCTAACCTCGACCCAAAATCCCCGCAAGCCCCTTGGCCTTGACCTAACACCCCCACAAGCCCACACACCTAGCCCACACAAACTAAACCCACAAACCAAAGGCCCACACGCCCACTACAAGGCCCACACGCCCATTCACCCTAATACACACCCAAATTAAATCAAATATTAAGTTAAATATTAATTAGCTAATGTAATTAAATAAAATAATAATTAAATCATTTACCAAATTAAATAAAACATAAAATAAAATCATGCCTAATTTAAACAAATCAAATATGTTATATACCTAATTTAAAAAGATGATATACCTAATTAAAATCAATCATAACAAATAAAAAATATTGACTTCCTAATCTAACAAATTAAATGCCTAATCCTAACCAATCAAATATATTGTATTCATAATCTAGCCAAGACATGTCCCCCAATCAAATCCATTGCTTTCCTTGTCTAACACTAAATCATATCTTAATTGAATGCACCAAATCCCTTCCTTGTGAGACAAGGTGAAGCCCTAGCCCTTCTCTATATAAACCACACTTTTCCAAGGCATCCAAGCTCTCATAGTTCACGCCCATCACAAGAAATAAAGAAGCAAAGAATTTCCAACCCCCTCTCCAATATCTCTAATTCACGGCAGTGACAAAAAAAAAATATAACAAGAACAAAGTAAGCAGCCAAAGCCCCTCATCAACCTGCTCATACCAACGCCTAGCCCTCATCCCACACGTTGAGACCTCCCTTCAACACGCCATTATTCATCAACGTAGCAGCCTTCAAGAACAAACCACACTGTATCAACATCACAAGCCCTCAACCTAGCCACGTATGTCATGTACTCCTCACTAATCTCACAGCCATCACTCTCCACTCACAATCAGCGCCAAATACCCCAATAGCAAATAACAGCCCCTCACGCAACAAACACTCCCTGACCAGCCTGCCTTTAACGCCACACTGCCCCTAGCCTTCATCAGCCCTTACTCACTGCCGCAAAACCCCCTTACAAACTGCCCAAACTGCCGCCTAATCTTCCTTGCACTGCACTGTCTTTTGCGCCTACTACACACACCAAACTGCACGCCCTTAAAGCCCACTGCACTGTCCAGTTTATCGCAATATCAGACCTGGAAAACACCCCGGAAACAGTCCAAAAAACACCCCAAAACTGCACTAAAAAAACTGCACAAAACCCCCCTAAAAAATCACCAAAACAGCAGCCCCTAGCCTCCAAAAATCGCCAAAACAGTGAACAAATGCAACCAAAATAGCGACCAGAAAACCGTGAGGAAACAGCAGCAAAATGGAAATGAAAATAGCGACCAAAACAGCAAAACAGTGAGTTAAGATGTTAATCCATTGAACCGGAAGAGTTACGGAGTGATAGCCCTTCCGACGGCCGTGAAACGCAAGTCCGAAAGTCGACATAAAAGGTTAGACCTGAGGGTATTTTTCACACTTGTTTTTAGTTGTATTTTTATTATTTATTGAGTTCCATTTGCATGATTATTTTTGAGTGAAGCATGTTGTGGCCCGTGAATAGATAGAAAATGCATGAATTGTGAAATATTATATGTTGTGGCCTTGCAATAAAATGAAAGATGTGTCAGCTCTCGCGGTATATCGGATGGAAACCCCGACATAAATTTCATAGCCGATTCTGAATGGACGGTAGTATGATCTGTAATCGGGATACAACTCCACGTATCGCTTGAGTAAACCACATTTTCTTTTGTTTTATGTTGCTTTGATTTATTTATTATTTGTCATTTAAATTTCGCATGTTACTTGTTTATGCATGATGCGATCGAGCGCATAGGCTTAGTAAGTCGGATTAAAGGTCCCCTATTTGGAGGGGTTAAAACCCTTTACCACGATGCTTTGCCGCGCCGGTTGATGTGTGATCGGTTGAATGTAAAGATGTTCAATCAGACATACTAAGTTTGATATTATTGTCTTTACTCTTTGTATGCATGATGCGATCGAGCGCATGGGCTTAGTAAGTCGGATTAAAGGTCCCCTATTTGGAGGGGTTAAAACCCTTTACCACGATGCTTTGCTGCGCCGGTTGATGTGTGTTCGGTTGAATGTAAGATATGTTCAATCGGGCATACTAAGTTTGATATTATTGTCTTTATTCTTTGTATGCATGATGCGATCGAGTGCATGGGCTTAGTAAGTCGGATTAAAGGTCCCTTTTTTGGAGGGGTTAAAACCCTTTACCACGATGATTTACCGCGCCGGTTGATTTGTGTTCGGTTGAATGTAAGATATGTTCAATCGGGCATACTAAGTTTGATATTATTATCTTTATTCTTTGTATGCATGATGCGACCGAGCGCATTGGCTTACTAAGTCGGATTAATTGTCCCATATTTGGAGGGGTTAAAACCCTTTACCACCACGTTTCCTTGCCGCGCCGGTTGATGTATATTCTGTTGAATATAAGATGTGTTCAATCGGGTATACGAAATCCCATATTGTCATCTTTATCTTTGTACGCATCGTAATGAAAAGCACATTTATTCCATTGGTTGCATCACTTACCTTAGTCTTGGCTTAACGTATTACAATTCATATATCCATGTCATGATAGCATTTGAGTATTATTTCTTGTGGTATATCGGATGGAAACCCAGACATAAATTCCGTAGCCGATTCCGAATGGACGGTAGTGCGGTCTGTACTTGGGATACAATTCCACGTAACACTTGGAAAAATGCTCACATGTGTGTTTGTGTCCATATTAGTTATCTTCTTTTGCACCACGTCATAGCATGCTTACTTTAATACCTAATTGCATCCTTAAGTGTCTTTTTGCATTATTTATTTAGTTGACTCTTTCATTTACACATGGACATGAAATGGCTATTTGTTTATGCTTCTACACGTATAAGTATGATATGTCTATGAAATCACATGTTCACCATTATTTGATTCGCTTTTATGTGTGCTTGCGTGGTTAATGTGTGCTTGTGTTTCCATGAATACAATATGCCAATGAAGTTGTATGTTCGTTGCTACTTTGATTTACTTTCAAGCATGCAATCTTAAATGTAAGATATATGCAAATTTAGGTGTAAGTTTTATTTTTGCGCATATGAACTTAGAAGCATGATACTCTTGGAAATAAGTTTTACTTAAGCTTGATTAAATTATTACACAAATCCTTTCATTACAAGTGACATAAGTAAGGGACCATTCCGAACCCAACGGTTTAAGGTCTTCCCTTGCGAGGGGTGAGTACGGCCTTAAATCTCATTTTCCCGGTTCACACCAGGTGGCGACTCTATTATTCTCTGGTTTAGTCCCCCGTGGCTACTCCGTACTCCCGACTAGGCCGCGAGCCTGGAACAACATGCATCGTCCAGTTCCTGTGTCCCACAGTCTGGCGACTCCACTGGGGATAGAGAATCGGCCCCGAAATATTGTCTTGTAATGTTTGGATTTATGTTCAAATTGACCGTGTCTATAGTGGATAAAATGGGGGTTTAATCAAATGCATTTTGAGGCTAGGTAATGGTTTGGTGTCTTCCTTCACTCACTACCTTTCTATAAGGAAAAGCTGTGAAGGCACCTAGATAGCCATCTACTCGTAGCCTATTGTGATGGACTAATTTGGAGGACTCGTTGTTTATTCCTGACACCAAGCGATAAGAGCCTAAGAGGCTTGGGTATTTAAGTGAGCCTCGCTCCACCCTCCCTCTGGGGAATCTACAACGGTAAATCCATTTGACAGTCAGTCACACACCATAGCTCATTGGCACGTACCTTAGTGTATAAAAAAGGGTGCGCTCACTTGGCGGCTCGAACCCTTGATTGGGGAGACCTAGTTGTGGGCCATCCTTCGCCGGTGAGAGCCTTTGTCTATACTCTTGCGAACCCACCCATAGACCGGGGTTGTATGGTTAAAGTAACAATTATTTCCTTGAATATGTGCTTGTGGACCATCCTCATTTGGATGCAGTTGGACTATTGTCAGAAATGCGAACTTGCTGGGCCATTTAAACTAGGGCGAGTTCGTACCTTATGACCATTAGGCCCAAAGCTTCTGAAATGTTGATGGGCCATTCTGTAGAAATCGTTGTTTTATGTTTGCATTATCTTTATTTTATGCTTGTGTTTGGGAACATCGTTGTTTGGATCCATTTGGACCATTTGTCATGAGATATGGGGTTGTTGGGCCATTTAAACTGGGACAAGAACGTTTTTTATGACGATTGGGCCAAAGGCTTCTAAGTGTTGATGGGCCACTTTGTGCTTGTGTACGGAATATTACCATTTGGATTTAGTTGGGCTCCTTGCCATGAGATGTGAACTCGTTGGGCCATTTAAACTAGGACGAGTTCACTCCTATGACAGTTAGCCCAAAAGCTTCTAAAATGATAACGGGACGATTTGTTTGAAAAATTTAGTTGATTTAGTATGTTATATATGTTACATGCATCTCATGTACCCCATGCATACATACATCATGCTAACCCTTGTGTTCTGAAAGCCATCATAGATTCCCTTTGGGTTAGGGAAGAGGGAAGACTCACCAAAAGATCGGTAACAGATATGAGTACATCCGATAATGAGGTATCCCGGATAGATCAGTTGGAAAAGGGTTTCGCCAAGATTACCGAACAGTTGCAAGCCTTGACCACTACCATGGAAAATATGGTTGTACCCCGTGCTGAGGGAAATTCTGAGAATGTGAGGCGCGAGGAGTCTCCGAATGGGTTGGGGGATGATATCCCCACTTTTGATGATGACATGGCAAAGTATGCAACATGCAAAGTGATTGGGTCTCAGGCAGAATTTCAGAAGCTTTGGGATCAGGTTGAAACAGTTACCCGCAAAATGAGGGGTAAACATGAAGAGTTGTTAGATTATGAGGCAATGACCTTCGGAGAAAAGCTGCCAGCTCAGTTTAAAATACCCGACATGGCCAAGTTTAATGGGAATGGAGACCCGAGAGTCCATCTGCAGCAATATGTCTCAGTCATGAGTTCAGTGGGCCTATCACAGCGCCAAGTCCAAAAGATGTTTGGGATGTCACTCGAGAGGGCACCTGTGGTTTGGTATCATAGCCTTGAGAAGAAGGTTAAGGAAGATTGAAGGGAACTAGCTGATGCTTTTCTGAAGCAGTATGTTACAGACTTATAGATTGACTTGTCACTCCATGATTTGGAGAACACTGAGCAGAAGCCGGAAGAAAGCTTCAAGGAGTATGTAGACCGTTGGAGAAGCCAGCTTCTGAAGATGTAGACTCGGCCCTCTGAGAAGGACCAGATTAAAATGATCATCAAGGGCACCAAGCCCTCGATCCATGGCAAGTTGAGGAGGATGACTTCAATGATTGCGGATTTCCGACAGCTGAGGGAAACTGTCATGGACATTGAAGAAGAGAAGGCGGAAAACCGGATGTTTTATGGCCAGAATAGGAGGAATTTTGGAGGGCATTCTGAGACCAAGCCCGCTACTGCCGAGATTGCTGCTATTAAGAATATGCGCTTTTCTAACTTGGGTAGACCCTTGTCCAAAGTGCTTGAGAAGCTGACCAGACAATGACTCTTAAAACTCTTGGAACCTAGACCACTCCCAAATCCACCTCAATAAGAACCGCTACTGCCACTTCCACCAACAACCTGGCCATGACACCAATAGTTGTACCCGTCTCCGCCATGAGATCCAAGACTTAATTGAATCCCACAAGATCCCTGACCCTGAAAGAGAACAGCCAAACACACACACACCAATCCTCTACCAAATTATCACTTTGTTCCCCTACCCACCTACATGATCAACTCTGGCTTGACCGAAACCTTCGTCCTCCAAGCTCTCAACCACCAAGCTTCGTACATGGGGATATGGGGTGACAACGATGAAGAACATTAGGCCGAGGAAGAAGGCCAGCGCTGCGAATGATGAAGTTGTTCCTCCTAGTTTGTTTGATCTTGCATTTTTTATTGCCTGTTTGTTCGAACCTTTTTCTAATGATAATAAAGACGTTCATTTCCCGTACTCGCTTGAATATGCAACATGAGTATATTTAACAAAAGCACTCAACCTGGGTATTATGATACACAACGTGTAAGAGTTCAATTCAAGTCCCAAGATCAACAAATCATGCATGAAAAAACGAGTATGAACACAACAAAGGAGGTGCGGAATATACTCACATTGAATTCGGTTTTGATGAAATGAACACAAGTTGCGTTTTTTGCTTCCTCCAAGCTCACGGCAACAGCTCTCCAAGGCAGTGGGCTGCTCGGTTTGGACTGGTTTGGTTCCTCCAAGAATCGGCCATGCATGGACTCCATTGAAGCTCAAAGCTTCAAGCTTCAAAATAAAACCAAGCTCATGAAGACACTTCCCTATCACCTATGTATCACTCATGGTGTGCTAGCACTAAGCCTTCTTCAATTTGCTTCTCAAAATTTCGGTGAAACCAGAAAAATCAAGAAGAAAATCGGCAGTGAAGCCGTGAAGAAGAGGAGAAGAAAATGAGAGGGAAAAGAGAAACCGTATGCCCTGCATCTTAGAGAGAGAGGACCGAATGAATAGTAAAAGGGAAAAGAAAAAGTAATATATATTATT
Organism: Zanthoxylum bungeanum; assembly: GCA_019454045.1. NCBI lineage: Eukaryota > Viridiplantae > Streptophyta > Magnoliopsida > Sapindales > Rutaceae > Zanthoxylum > Zanthoxylum bungeanum. Next base: position 4,678 of record SKCR01011175.1, on the reverse strand, counting down.
CATTTATTTTCCCAAAATAAATAAAACATATATATATTCCAAACCTTTTCATATTCCATCACAATTACTTTATTCTTTAAGTCATATCACATCACTTTTCACACATCACATCTATTCACTTTAATAAAGTGACATATTGTCAAGTCACATCACTCAAAATGACAATTGATTTGACGATTGCCGCGACTAGCGATTTGACGCTTGATGTGACTCGCGTGCCGCGCTCGAATTCGAAATGCGAATGCGCTCGCAATCACTCTCGGGCTCGGGTTCGCTAATTCCAAATTAACGAATTTTCCGTCGCGTCGTAATTAAGTGATTACGCCTAGCGAATTCACTATTCACGTCGCTAACGAATTAATTCTAAATTAATTCGTTCGCCCGAATTAAAATCTAATTTTAATTCCGCGTCGAAATCCAATTTCGATTAATATATCGAATATATTAATTTTATCGATTAATTCCAAATTAATCGTTCTCTCTCTTTAATGATATTTTATCCGAGATAAAATATCTCCGTAATTAATCCCAGATTAATTTTCTCTCTCATCGAATTAATCCAGATTAATTCTATCTCTCTCTACTAATTAATCCCAGATTAATCAAAGTGCGAGTCATACGTCATCGGTGAATCTTCAGGAAGCGACCCATGAGATCTCCGGATATGTTGGCAGTAAATACGATCGTCGGACTGTCCGAACACGTAAGTACCTCGTACTACGTTTATATCGATTTACAAGACAATGTTGGCTTCTAGCAAAGCGCCATGCCTACCCAATTCTCCAGAAATATTCTTACAGGAATATATAGATCTGTATCAAGCGTAGTATACCGTAGTATTGTGTATATTGGCCCAGTATCGGATAGTCACGTGCTAGGGCTGGGGCTGGATAAGTGTCTGCCCCGTCCGAAGCACATGTCGGATGTCTGGTAACATAGTCTCTGTAATCGGATATTTATGACCTGGTCATAATATCCCGATGGTTGCGCAACACTTAAGAGCACTAGTACCGTATCCTGCGTGACATCATCTCCAATATGACTGAAGTGACACTTCCGTCTTGACACACACCCAATACTCTACGACTCTCTGATAAACCCAGAAGTGGTGTACACAGAACCGGTTAAAGTCCCCCTACCACCAAGACCAAAGTTTATCGATTATCGTAAGTATTAGCGGTGCAAGTCTCAGGTTAAGACTATACACACCTACCTTGATTTCGGCCTCCCATAGACACCTAGTCATAATACCAATGGGATTCCGAAGGGTCTATCCAGAGCGAAGCTGTTTCCCGTACCATCGGTGAAACACGACCTCCTATCGCACTTGCACAAGTATCCAATACTTATATATATGAGAACTATGCCGTTGTGCCCTCACAACGCGCACAAGTGCAATACTAGCCTATTCCGCATTATCGATGTCCAGTCTCGATAATACTACGGCTAGGGATATTTAATGATTAATCCTTCATGGACTGATACTGTCTCATATCATCTCAATCCAGGAACTAATCATAGGGACATCTCTTCATTTATATATCTATGGTGATCTAATCACAAATGACGAGAGTGCAATTTCCTTGTTACATAGTTAATTTGCTACAACAACACAATGATCTGTGCAAATAGTGACGCTATGGGTCATATTATCCAACAATCTCCCACTTGGCACATAGCCAGTCACTCGAGTGTCCTACACCCGAACTATGTAAGGTTCGCTCAAATTGCTGAGGAAAGGTTTTCGTCAGCGGATTTGTTTAATTATCGTCTGACGCGATTTACACGATCATCACATCGCCACGATGTATGATCCGAACGAATCAGATGATATAGAAGTATATATCTGGATCGTCGATGAGACCTTTAATTCTTTAGCCTGTGCTGACGCCTAGCTCAGCTGCTAACAGAATTATATCTAATCTAATTAGATTTATTATCGATCAAAATGGCTTATATTGCTGCCTCAGCTGCAGCAATAATCCACATTTGTTGTTAATTCGGCAACAGTTATCTTGCTCGGAAGATTTCCAGCTCACTGTCCCAGTGTTCAAACTTTATAGTACCGCAGTATTTACCGGTTTGGAAACTTGCAACAGTGATCCCAGTCACTTCAAGTTCTCCATCTCCATAGTTTAAGACAACATCTTTAGTTCTCTCAGATACTAACAGATGTTCTTTAATCTTCAATCCAGTGACTATCACTTGGATTGACCCGATAGTGACTCCATATGCTCAAAGCGTATGAGACACCAATATAAGTACATTTTAAATGTACAATTTCTCAGAGAGTGTTACCAACTCCAAATCTAGCCCAGTAGATCTTTATTCCTTGAATAAAGGTTGTTACTCCCCAGAATTCTACGGAGAATTTCTTATGAAAGCCAAGCTTTCACCGATTGTTTTATGGGAATTTCATTGTCAGTGCCCTCTCCCACTAACCTCCTTATATACACAAGAATTATTTCGTTTTGAGTCAAATCATAAACTATTATGATTATTTCAAAACGTCAGTTCTAAGAACCTTATGCTTGCTTCAATCCAAACATGGATCGAATAACCGGCAAATCTTGTTTGTCGGTTATACAAAATCGTCAGGATGTTGAAAGCATCCTCCAAAAGGTTTCCTTTTCAGGAAAGCGATTTTGATCTGCAACTGACACATTTCATAAATGAAATATGCAGTTATCAACAAGCATCTTCAAAATGGATTTACCATGGCAACAGGTAAAAGGTTGAACCGTTATTAACATAATGTTGATAACGATACCTTTCCGTCAAAAGCCCTGCTTTATACGTTGGTATGTTGCCTTCCATGTATGTCTTCCTTGAAGACGTTTAATGTACCATAGGCAAAATGCCTTGTGGTACAACAACTAGTATCCAAAATAGTTGTTAAACATGGAATCCATTCCGGACTCATGGCACTTTGCCATAATAGGGAGTCGATACCTCGTATTACTTCCTCATACGTAATCAGTTGGTGTACCTTAAAAGATTAAAATCTTTATGAGGTGAGATCAGAAACCCATACCCTAGGTTGTTTTCTGACTCTCACTGATCTACACAGTTTCTTGTGTATTTGAAGATTAATGGTATAGATTCATCATTGATGAACTATTTGTGTTCCATTACGGACCTTGCCTAGAACAGTATTACTTCGATTTTCATCGAGTATCACTATCCTCCCACTGACCACTGCATATCGGTATTCCTCTTAGGAAAGCCGCATGGTGAGCAACAATCACATTGTTCTCATGTGAGATTTATAAGTACTATACATATGGTTTCCCTTAGGATAACCTATATTGGCACTTATCCAATTTGGGTCCTAAGTTTGGTATCATCCAAACGTTATGCCTAGCATACCCAAATTATCAGGAATGAGAAACTCGGTTCTTTCCCGTTCATATCCTATACTATCTGTCAAACAGATTTACATGGAACCTTATTCTAAATAAGTTTTGCACTGTTAATACATATCCTGTTGAAGGAAACAGTAGCTCAGAGCGACTCGCGAAAAACCTAATCATGTCCAACAAAACTTGGTTTTTCTGACACTGACACACCGTCAATTGACGTGTCTCGGGAGGAGTCCTCATATGAAAGAATACCGTACTCTTTCATGTACGTATGAAACTTACTGCTTAAGTATTTACCAATACGGTCTTACCGTAGCGGCATAATACTACAGCCGATCTGTTTGTATACTTCGTGTCGAAACTCAAAGTTTCGTATTTGTGTTCTTCAAAAGAAACACATAACCATAACGTGATGCCACATCTGTTAAGGTCACGAAATATTCATGTACACATCTAGCCAAGCTAGATATGGGCCCACTTACTTCACCATGAATAGGGTTAACAGATCGGTGGCACTTACACTATTACCAAGTAAATAGTATTTTAGGTACTTTACCTAATAAACTAGATTCGCAGACCTTATTCTAATAGTCAAATCAGTCCTAGTATCCACTCTTCAAAAGTGTGGATATACGAGTCTAATTAAATTGTGTCCTATACAACAATGCCACAAATAAGTCTCTATTGATCAAATCAATTTGAGCTATTTATTTGTCAATTTATATGTTTGAGATTTTATTTATATTCAAAATATAAATTCTGTTATTTATATCTAATGTATTTATCTCAGTATCATCTTTATATAATAAAACACTCAGTGTTCTATAATATAAAGGTTTTATCCGCAACGGATTAAACACTGATAAAGAGATAATGTCTCTAGTCAAACTAGTTACATTATAACAGTTCCTAATTCAAGTACATACCCAAAGGGTAGTTCCTAAACTTAGGTATCTACGGTCGAAACAGCGACTTTCGTCCCGCTTCCGATTCGCAGAGGAATCTCAGCTTGAAGTCAGTATCTTGCTTAAAGCAGATTCTGAACATCAATACATATATTTTATGTACCACACTAAGTATTTAAAATCTAATTTCAATACTAGCTGTGAACATAACTAAGACAAACATTTTTAAAGTTAGAGTCTCGCCCTTTCTTTAATTCCTTCGTGTCTTCCATATCCAAATGGTAGTCACTTCAGGATATGTCAATTATTCTTTTCAATATTTCACAAACCTTTGGCCAAGCCTGGGTTTCAGAATATCGAAACGATATGCACCTTGTGCTACATGCCCAATTGCAAACTTTGACTTTACAT
>SKCR01011174.1:0-21870 GCA_019454045.1 Zanthoxylum bungeanum | reverse complement strand
ACATTGGATGTATGTAGTTTACTAAATAATAATTGCTTAAGGTAGTTTTCTTTATTTCGTAACTTGTTGATGAATTGTCATAACTTAGTTACGTGTTTCTGAAGGAACACATATTGAAAGTCTTGAAAGTATCAAGAACTTTCAATCTGTTCTGATGAAACGTAGATTGAACATTTTTGACTTGTTCAAATATATTCAATCTAAAGTATTTTGAAAACTTGATCCTTAAAATTCATTACATGTCTTTGAACTGTTCAAAGATCTTTGATATCATCAAATATTTGAATTTAAAGCAATTAGTTCTAAGGTAATTCAGTGATATGATTCACATTCAATATTATTCTTCCATGATTCCATCTTGATGGAATGAGTAGTGGGAGCAGTCGAATCTTATATGATTTGATTCGTTTGATATTGAATGTTACCGAATTAGTTTCAATACTCTTGGGGATATGCTCCAGTAACACTAATTCATCTCTTTAATTAAGGTTCCATTAATTTCTACAGTTACATATATGATATGTATAGGTAGAAAAATCCGAATCTTGAAAAGTTTAAGATTTGAATGTTTATTTTATATAATAGTTATATAATGGAAATTACTTACACCTCGGAGGTATAAGTAAAAGTTTATTGTTTATTATGTTTAATAGAATATTGTATTCTATTTAATAGAATATCTTTCCTACGATTCTAAGTAATAAAATCGTTTATTACTTGGTGTGTAACATCAGATGTTAACTATTGTAGAAAAGACTTGACTTATTGAAGTCAAAAGTGAGAATGATAAATATAAATGGAACTACGTAATTAATAAGATGAAACAACCCTTATACATCTCCGTACAAGTCCAATAGGATACAGAATCATTCACGAGTATTTGATACGTAATGGTTCCGTTGTTTTCTTACTGAAGAAAAATTATCCTATAACTTATAATGGAAGAGATATTTGATATCGATTCTGGAAGTTCACCATTGAACCATAGATTTAAGATTGTTCATAGCTTACTACAATCAAGTTTTGAACTTGATTACGCTTTCATTATGAATTAGTTCATGATATGTGCTAATTGTTTGCACAGCGAAAGCAATGTGAGCTTATTAAAGGTTTGACCTTTACAATATGACAGTGAGAAAAGTTATACTCAACAATCTATTGTAGATTTGAGAAAACTTATCTCTAGTCACGCTAATTGAACAATTAAAGATATATTGGTTAATGTTGATAATAAACTGTATATTTTAGCTAAAGAATGCAAAGTGGCATTTTTGGATGACTTATTCAGATAAGAGATCAGTTGTGATTTCCTTATTGAAGAGTTCATTCTGAAATGGCCCTAGAGTTTGTATTCTGCTGAGATCGCAGTTTAGTGTGCTAGCTTATAGAGCCTATTGTAGACTTAGATAAGTCTTCCAGAAATATGTGTTCTCTATTTTTGATATCGTCAGATTGTCTAATCTTGTCAAAGTATATAGAATACATATGTGATAAAAGGTTAGTGGGAGCGTGCAAATTACTTTCTAGTGTTATATATCTTAACAACATTATCATTATTATAGTAATAATGAGTGTTTTTGTGAGGTAAAGATTTACCTAAGTCTTCTTTACTCCGTGAAAACAGTGGGAGTAGTCTCTGTTATATTTGATATAAAGTTTTATATATGATATGAAACTTGGAGACTTGTGAGATACTCCTATTAGTCGTACATTAGATATGATCTAATGAAGGACATAACAGGCTATCTGTATGACAGTTAGTATAACTGTTCGATATTTTTTTTTGTGTGTCTTATATATAGTATTCATCTTTCGTAAATGATGATTCCTTTTTCGAAAGAGATATTGATTAGAATGTCTAATCAATCTTATATCTCATTTGATAATGACATAATAAATGCTTTATAATGTGCGATTGTAGATATCGATTTAATCGTAATTGTTACAAGTTATTTTGATATCCTATAGACCATAGGATGGATCTTGAAACACGTTCTTTGTTATCCTTGAGATATTAAGAACGAGTTTCTAATTCATGGAGAATACATTATACAACCATTAGGGTCATATTAGTTTTGAGACTAATTATGACGTTAGACAGTCTACGTTATAAGTAGTCACAAAAGATGCAGTGGGAGTGTCACGAATGATTCTACTAACTGAGTAGAATTAATGCAACTTATGAAGTATTGACTTATGAAGTTGCATATTGACCTTATAAATTAGAAGTTTATATTGGTGTTGTGCTTGCGGTTGTCCATATAGTATTTTGGATTTGATCCATAAATACTTGGACAACTTAGTAGTTGTAGCATAATACTGATGTAGCATCAGTGTCATATTAATGTATAATTTAGATTCTACAAAATATGAATGATGCTAACTATGGGAAACGATGGAGTTTAATTGACAAACTCAATATTTCATAGCGGACTTGTTTCTTGCCTCTTAAGTACTGGTGAGCTTTTGAGGGCCATGTGCATATGATACACATTGAGACGTGTATATGATACCGTGGATTGGCACTAGAGCAATTGGGAGAAATTGTTGGGGTTGGTGCTCAGAGCGCCAATCCGGACCGTATTTATGTCTGATCATGAATACGAACATCCCCTTATTCCATAATAATACTTATTTATGGTTGCACCTCTTGTTTTTATATACGTATTCGATCTGATTACGATTAGATTGAAACTAATGTGGTTTAGTGATATGTATATATTAGACAAAGGCCCGATAATATATAATGCAGTACACAGTTACAAAGTTAGTTTGTAATTGACATTGGGAAGTGTACTGCTATATGTATATTATCAAACATAGTTCCTGGTCAAGATTTGCTAACACGGGTCGGTTAGTCAAATCCGTTGAGACCAGTACATGTCGTATATCGAGACTTGGTCCGATGGTTTATCCCAATGAACCATGATTCTGGAGAGACTCGTATAGACGTGTAGGGTTTATAGTGTATAAACACTGAACGGCTCACCGAAGATTCTTAATGGATGGTACACCAACGTCAATAAGAATCTTCTCGGGTTGAGTAGCATAGTGGTCCTTCGACTTGAGATACCACTGTGGATGTATGAGACATCCTCTACACTTAGATGACAGTCACGTCACCGATCTATTTAGATCAGACCTCCGCCTGTTCGTTGGGTGTGGACCAATCCTCAGGATATCCTGTGTGTGTCAAGATAGGATCCGTCAGTTCTGTGTACAGAGCATAGGTAGTCCATATATTATTAGCAGTCTGTTAAATCTGTGGCCACAGTATACTTCGGAAGTAAGTTCGATTGTTATTTAGAGATTGCTAATGAATACGTCGACGAGATAATACCTATAGAGATTTGACGTTTACATCTATATCTCTGGGATATCCGGATACCTGTGACGGAGGGATTATACGTATGCAATGACCTCGACCTGTATGATTCAGCTAGTTTATCCGTGATCATCATAATCTACGGGTGGATAGATTATGGACACGAAATTGGATTTCATGACGGATATACCTGAATCTAGAGAGTCTCAATAATGAAATATACTCGTAGAGCACTAGAGCAACATTAATAAATAATATTGATTATTTATTAAGTCGTTTAAAGGTTAAACGCAAGATACATGATAAAGGGACCCGATAGTCATTTAGTTAATTATTGTGTATTTACATTTAATACTTGATTAATTTAAATACACATTAATTAATAGTCAAATTGAGATATTTGACTAATATCCTAAATAAATATATGTATTTGATATTTAATGTAAATATTATACATATATTTAATATATTTTATTTGATTAATTAATTAATTATTTAATTGTTAAATGATTAAATTAATTAAAATATAATATCTTAACTTAGGATGTTTGAATTAAATGGCATGGTTGCCTTTGTTGACCAAGTGATAAATATCTAATAAGTGTTTTTTAGATATTTAATCAAGTTGATCAAATTTTTGTTAAATGAATTTCAAATGAAATTTTGGTATATATGTATGCATAATTTCGGCCAAGACCCTTAATTAAATATAATGGTTATATTTTTGAGTTGCAATTGTTGACTTACTTTATTCATTAAATTGTTTGATGATTAAAGTTGCAAGTTGATAAGCAAAATTAAATGAAATAAAATATCATGATATTTTGTATATTTCTCCACCAATTTCGGCCAAGGCTTCTTTTGGAGGAGGTATATATTGTTTCATTTCATTTTAGGGTTGAGAGAGTTCATTTGATACCAAAATAAACATAAAAGAAGTTGAGAGAAAAGCTTGAAGCCTAAAGGAAGATGGCTTGGAAAATTATGATTTTGTAAGTTATCTTTCAAAGTCTTCAACATGAAAATTGTTTCTAACATGCTTAGCATCATTTTGTGTTGCTCTGTTGTTGTCTCTCTTCTTATAGTTTGTGTTTTATTTGGTTGTGAACTTTGATGAAAGTGTTGAGCATGTATAATGGAGAAAGCTTGTGACTAGTGTAGTTATAAGTATTCTTTTTAGTTTTGGAAACCTTGTTGCTAATCTAGAGTTGTTGACCCACTCTTAGATGACCTAGATTTGATCTTGAGTTGTTTCATTTGTTGAGACTTTGATTGGATGGAAGAAACATGATTGAAGTATTGGATTTAACCAATTTGGTCTAATTTGTCCAATTTGAAGAAATTGAAAAATTAGGGTTCATGACCAATTCCAAATTTGGGGATTTTCATATATGTTGTGTATTTGAATGTGTATATGATGCATATAAAGTTTCATGTTCATTGGATTACATCTTTATGTGTTTTGATGCATGAAATGACAAAGTGCACAATAATGCACTTGAGAGGTGCATTCGGCCATGGGTCTAATTTTTGGGCATTTGTGTTGTCTTGGTGTTTTAATGTTTTGAACATGCTAAGTTCATCTTAGAAATGATTTAGAATCATTCAAAATTATTTGATCAATTTCAGACTAAAATGGACAAAGTACCAAGTATAAGGGCAATTCGGTAAATTCACTTAAATATATGATTTATTTGAATTTTATTTCATAATTTGATTATTGGATAATTAAATAAATATGTTTATTTAATTAATCCGAGAAAAAGTTTTGAAATCGGAAAATACGATTTTCCACCGCTTCCCCGCTGCGTTACCGGATTCTGCCCCTAAAACCCCTACAAAATGGTATCAGAGCGAGTCTGATTCTAGGCCTCCATAAATGATTAGCTTGTTTTATTCAATGTTTAATCATGTTTTCTTGACTTTATACATGCATGTTATAATCTAATTTGATTAGATTTATGGTGTATGACACTTAATGGAATATCCCCGCTTAATAAGGTTTTAAAGTAACTAGTATTTGGAATACTTGTTTCTTGGTCCGTCTTGTCAATACGGTTTATAAATATCTTTCGTTGACTACATCCGAGACCGTGCCTCTGCTGTGAGGGTGTAGCTGATAGAAATTTATTTATGCCGAATGTATATTAGATACTAGATAAATTCAAGCGAAAGCGGAATCCTGAACGTGCCCTAGCTGTCAGGGTTACGCAAGTAACTTGAGTTTATCATTGACGAGTTTAACCTTGGTACGTCTCCTTGTGGGCCTGCCTTCGCAGCGACAACGAGAACGGCCAGGAACGGAACCTCGGAGTCACTAGTGAGTGATTGACAATTAGTTATCTACCTGTGAATATACGTAGGCGAGACCGTGCCTCTGCTGTGAGTCGAAATATATTCATGTGGTCCTCTTCTCATTATGGAATTCGATTTAATTATTGAATTCTCGTCTTCCGTTGGGGATTACGGCATTACGTAAAAATAGTGGGAGGCACTGCTAAGTTTAAAATATTCCATAACTTAGGCAGTGTGTATTATTATGGAAATTGTCGCTTGTTTGTTTCCTTATTCTATATAGATAGAATTAAAATTTTATTTCACTGCTCACATATTTTGATATGTTATCTGATTCTGACTTGATTCTTGGTTGCAGTTATTCTAGAATAGGTTCTAGATACTAATAGACTATGATATTATTAGATTAGTCTAGACCATCGGGAACTGTTGTTCTGATTTTCTTCAAAATCAAGATGGTTAATGACTTAGTTTCTAAGTCACAATAGTAATCTAGATAGATATCCCTTTTAGGATATAATACTTTAGAGAGAATAGTTTCTTATGCAGTAAGAATTGACTTGAATTAGTTCATGTCTCGAGATTCTTGACTGGCATTAAGAAAGCCCCATTAGGTTTTTGTTTATCTAGTAATGACGTTTCTAAGCTTTAATTACCTTTAGAGGTAATGTGTCTAACACAATTTGCTAATCAATTATTTTGCAATTGTTTGTGAATAGTTGAATGCAAATAGTAAAGCTAAAGAAAGAAGATGTGTATAGTTGTGTATAGAAAAAATAATCGATTCACAAATACAACAACTATAGGTATTGGATACCAGATATCCCGTCTAGTTATTTGAAATATTGGTTAACGATTGTTTTGATATTTGATATCGGAACTCGCGACTATTGGATAGTCACTTGTTCTTATAAACAATTGTTACATATTTTATAATAACTAGTAGTGTCATTGACGTAGAGATAAACATTAAGAAAAATTATTCGGTAAAGTAAATAATTTAGAACGGTGCTTTATGAATTTAATCACTTAAGCATTGGATGCTTATTCCGTATGGTAAATGATGGTTTGATACTAGATCACACCACACATCCTTATCCATTTAATGAATATTGTATTCAGGAAAGTGATTAAGATCTCGTTTAACCAATGATTGTCATTGGACCACCAAATTTATTTAAACTGATACATTGGATGTATGTAGTTTCTAAATAATAATTGCTTAAGGTAGTTTTCTTTATTTCGTAACTTGGTTGATGAATTGTCATAACTTAGTTACGTGTTTCTGAAGGAACACATATTGAAAGTCTTGAAAGTATCAAGAACTTCAATCTGTTCTGATGAAACGTAGATTGAACATTTTTGACTTGTTCAAATATATTCAATCTAAAGTATTTTGAAAACTTGATCCTAAAATTCATTACATGTCTTTGAACTGTTCAAAGATCTTTGATATGATCAAACATTTGAATTTAAAGCAATTAGTTCTAAGGTATTCAGTGAATATGATTCACATTCAATATTATTCTTCCATGATTCCATCTTGATGGAATTGAGTAGTGGGAGCAGTCGAATCTTATATGATTTGATTCGTTTGATATTGAATGTTACCGAATTAGTTTCAATACTCTTGGGGATATGCTCCAGTAACACTAATTCATCTCTTTAATTAAGGTTCCATTAATTTCTACAGTTACATATATGATATGTATAGGTAGAAAAATCCGAATCTTGAAAAGTTTAAGATTTGAATGTTATTTTATATAATAGTTATATAATGGAAATTACTTACACCTCGGAGGTATAAGTAAAAGTTTATTGTTTATTATGTTAATAGAATATTGTATTCTATTTAATAGAATATCTTTCCTACGTTCTAAGTAATAAAATCGTTTATTACTTGGTGTGTAACATCAGATGTTAACTATTGTAGAAAAGACTTGACTTATTGAAGTCAAAAGTGAGAATGATAAATTATAAATGGAACTACGTAATTAATAAGATGAAACAACCCTTATACATCTTCCGTACAAGTCCAATAGGATAACAGAATCATTCACGAGTATTTGATACTTAATGGTTCCGTTGTTTTTCTTACTGAAGAAAAATTATCCTATAACTTATAATGGAAGGATATTTTGATATCGATTCTGGAAGTTCACCATTGAACCATAGATTTAAGATTGTTCATAGCTTACTACGATCAAGTTTTGAACTTGATTACGCTTTCATTATGAATTAGTTCATGATATGTGCTAATTGTTTGCACAGCGAAAGCAATGTGAGCTTATTAAAGGTTTGACTTTTACAGTATGACAGTGAGAAAAGTTATACTCAACAATCTATTGTAGATTCTGAGAAAACTTATCTCTAGTCACGCTAATTGAACAATTAAAGATATATTGGTTAATGTTGATAATAAACTGTATATTTTAGCTAAAGAATGCAAAGTGGCATTTTTGGATGACTTATTCAGATAAGAGATCAGTTGTGATTTCCTTATTTGAAGAGTTCATTCTGAAATGGCCCTAGAGTTTGTGTTCTGCTGAGATCGCAGTTTAGTGTGCTAGCTTATAGAGCCTATTGTAGACTTAGATAAGTCTTCCAGAAATATGTGTTCTCTATTTTTGATATCGTCAGATTGTCTAATCTTGTCAAATATAGAATACATATGTGATAAAAGGGTTAGTGGGAGCGTGCAAATTTACTTTCTAGTGTTATATATATCTAACAACATTATCATTATTATAGTAATAATGAGATGTTTGTGAGGTAAAAGATTTACCTAAGTCTTCTTTACTCCGTGAAAACAGTGGGAGTAGTCTCTGTTATATTTGATATAAAGTTTTATATATGATATAAAACTTGGAGACTTGTGAGATACTCCTATTAGTCGTACATTAGATATGATCTAATAAGGACATAACAAGGCTATCTGTATGACAGTTAGTATAACTGTTCGATAGTTTTTTGTGTCTTATATATAGTATTCATCTTTCGTAAATGATGATTCCTTTTTCGAAAGAGATATTGATTAGAATGTCTAATCAATCTTATATCTCATTTGATAATGACATAATAAATACTTTATAATGTGCGATTGTAGATATCGATTTAATCGTAATTGTTACAAGTTATTTTGATATCCTATAGACCATAGGATGGATCTTGAAACACGTTCTTTGTTATCCTTGAGATATTAAGAACGAGTTTCTAATTCATGGAGAATACATTATACAACCATTAGGGTCATATTAGTTTTGAGACTAATTATGACGTTAGACAGTCTACGTTATAAGTAGTCACAAAAGATGCAGTGGGAGTGTCACGAATGATTCTACTAACTGAGTAGAATTAAATGCAACTTATGAAGTATTGACTTATGAAGTTGCATATTGACCTTATAAATTAGAAGTTTTATATTGGTGTTGTGCTTGCGGTTGTCCATATAGTATTTTGGATTTGATCCATAAATACTTGGACAACTTAGTAGTTGTAGCATAATACTGATGTAGCATCAGTGTCATATTAATGTATAATTTAGATTCTACAAAATATGAATGATGCTAACTATGGGAAACGATGGAGTTTAATTGACAAACTCAATATTTCATAGCGGACTTTGTTTCTTGCCTCTTAAGTACTGGTGAGCTTTTGGGGCCATGTGCATATGATACACATTGAGACGTGTATATGATACCGTGGATTGGCACTAGAGCAATTGGGAGAAATTGTTGGGGTTGGTGCTCAGAGCGCCAATCCGGACCGTATTTATGTCTGACTCATGAATACGAACATCCCCTTATTCCATAATATTACTTATTTATGGTTGCACCTCTTGTTTTTATATACGTATTCGATCTGATTACGATTAGATTGAAACTAAATGTGGTTTAGTGATATGTATATATTAGACAAAGGCCCGATAATATATAATGCAGTACACAGTTACAAAGTTAGTTTGTAATTGACATTGGGAAGTGTCACTGCTATATGTATATTATCAAACATAGTTCCTGGTCAAGATTTGCTAACACGGGTCGGTTAGTCAAATCCGTTGAGACCAGTACATGTCGTATATCGAGACTTGGTCCGATGGTTTATCCCAATGAACCATGATTCTGGAGAGACTCGTATAGACGTGTAGGTGTTTATAGTTATAAACACTGAACGGCTCACCGAAGATTCTTAATGGATGGTACACCAACGTCAATAAGAATCTTCTCGGGTTGAGTAGCATAGTGGTCCTTCGACTTGAGATACCACTGTGGATGTATGAGACATCCTCTACACTTAGATGACAGTCACGTCACCGATCTATTTAGATCAGACCTCCGCCTGTTCGTTGGGTGTGGACCGATCCTCAGGATATCCTGTGTGTGTCAAGATAGGATCCGTCAGTTCTGTGTACAGAGCATAGGTAGTCCATATATAATTAGCAGTCTGTTAAATCTGTGGCCACAGTATACTTCGGAAGTAAGTTCCGATTGTTATTTAGAGATTGCTAATGAATACGTCGACGAGATAATACCTATAGAGATTTGACGTTTACATCTATATCTCTGGGATTATCCGGATACCTGTGACGGAGGGATTATACGTATGCAATGACCTCGACCTGTATGATTCAGCTAGTTTATCCGTGATCATCATAATCTACGGGTGGATAGATTATGGACACGAAATTGGATTTCATGACGGATATACCTGAATCTAGAGAGTCTCAATAATGAAATATACTCGTAGAGCACTAGAGCAACATTAATAAATAATATTGATTATTTATTAAGTCGTTTAAAGGTTAAACGCAAGATACATGATAAAGGGACCCGATAGTCATTTAGTTAATTATTGTGTATTTACATTTAATACTTGATTAATTTAAATACACATTAATTAATAGTCAAATTGAGATATTTGACTAATATCCTAAATAAATATATGTATTTGATATTTAATGTAAATATTATACATATATTTAATATATTTGTATTTGATTAATTAATTAATTATTTAATTGTTAAATGATTAAATAATTAAAATATAATATCTTAACTTAGGATGTTTGAATTAAATGGCATGGTTGCCTTTGTTGACCAAGTGATAAATATCTAATAAAGTGTTTTTTAGATATTTAATCAAGTTGATCAAATTTTGTTAAATGAATTCAAATGAAATTTTGGTATATATGTATGCATAATTTCGGCCAAGACCCTTAATTAAATATAATGGTTATATTTTTGAGTTGCAATTGTTGACTTACTTTATTCATTAAAGTTTTGATGATTAAAGTTGCAAGTTGATAAGCAAAATTAAATGAAATAAAATATCATGATATTTTGTATATTTCTCCACCAATTTCGGCCAAGGCTTCTTTTGGAGGAGGTATATATTGTTTTCATTTCATTTTAGGGTTGAGAGAGTTCATTTGATACCAAAATAAACATAAAAGAAGTTGAGAGAAAAGCTTGAAGCCTAAAGGAAGATGGCTTGGAAAATTATGATTTTGTAAGTTATCTTTCAAAGTCTTCAACATGAAAATTGTTTCTAACATGCTTAGCATCATTTTGTGTTGCTCTGTTGTTGTCTCTCTTCTTATAGTTTGTGTTTTATTTGGTTGTGAACTTTGATGAAAGTGTTGAGCATGTATAATGGAGAAAGCTTGTGACTAGTGTAGTTATAAGTATTCTTTTATAGTTTTGGAAACCTTGTTGCTAATCTAGAGTTGTTGACCCACTCTTAGATGACCTAGATTTGATCTTGAGTTGTTTCATTTGTTGAGACTTTGATTGGATGGAAGAAACATGATTGAAGTATTGGATTTAACCAATTTGGTCTAATTTGTCCAATTTGAAGAAATTGAAAAATTAGGGTTCATGACCAATTCCAAATTTGGGGCTTTTCATATATGTTGTGTATTTGAATGTTTATATGATGCATATAAAGTTTCATGTTCATTGGATTACATCTTGATGTGTTTTGATGCATGAAATGACAAAGTGCACAATAATGCACTTGAGAGGTGCATTCGGCCATGGGTCTAATTTTTGGGCATTTGTGTTGTCTTGGTGTTTTAATGTTTTGAACATGCTAAGTTCATCTTAGAAATGATTTAGAATCATTCAAAATTTATTTGATCAATTTCAGACTAAAATGGACAAAGTACCAAGTATAAGGGCAATTCGGTAAATTCACTTAAATATGATTTATTTGAATTTTATTTCATAATTTGATTATTGGATAATTAAATAAATATGTTTATTTAATTAATCCGAGAAAAAGTTTTGAAATCGGAAAATACGATTTTCCACCGCTTCCGCTGCGTTACCGGATTCTGCCCCTAAAACCCCTACAGAAGCCTAGCCCCAAGAAGCATCAGCAGCTTCGCACAACTCAGAAAGTCATTCATACGACACTTCAAGGGGGCCTGTGTGCCCAGAAAGACGATTGGAGAACTAAGACTTATGATACAAGGAGACGATGAACCTTTGAAAATATTTATTGAAAGATACCATAATATGGTACTCGAAGTCGGAGGGTATGAATCCCCCGAAGCCCTGGAAAGCTTGAAGGGAGCCTTGAAGTCGGGAGGCTATGGACCCACCTAAGGATCCAAGACACCCCGGACTACGCCACCGCCGTGGAGGTGGCCCGGAAATTCGTTTTATTAGAGAACGAGGAAAAATATCCCGAAAAGGGAACACCATCAGAGAAAGAACCACAAGGGAAGGTGCCCCCCGCCGTGTGGAAAGAGAATCCAGAAAACCACCCCAAAGCACAAGGAGTTCAAACACACTACACCGAGACAACCAAGAGAGAGGGCGCCAACCCAAGTAAACCATGTGGTCGGTGAAGATGCTTACGTTCCCCTAAAGAAACCACTGGGACAAATTGTCATGGAGATCCGGGGGAAAGGCCTCTTAGTAGAACCCGACCAAAGAAGGTTTCCCCCGGAAAAAAGGAACCAAAAGGCTTATTGTGTACACCACAACTCCAGAGGACATGCGACAGACGGATGTAAAGATCTAGCACGAAACGGGTATCTAAACAAATACATTGACCACGAAGTTATGACGACCAGACGAAGAGCACGTGTCCGCCAAATCAACTGAAAGAATGGCAGTATGTCCCCGAGTATGAATAAAAAACTTTCTTTTTTCCAAACATTACGAAACCATATTCAAAAAAAAACTCGGGAACATGCTCACAACGACGATCCAAAGCTAAAAAACACGAAAACTCGCAACTACCCGACCACGGCTACCACCATAAAAGTGCACAAAGTCACATCAGAATCATTCGACTTCATACAAAAAGTCAAGGAAACATACATCTGTGAAGAAGCATAACATAAGGAGGGATATGCCCTTAATGTTTCAATCGGCTCGGGACTGGATTACGTTCCGCCGAGGCCACTTGATTAATCGGCTTGGGGCTGGATTTTGTTCCGCCGAGGCCGCTGGATTAATCGGTTCGGGGCTGGATTTCGTTCCACCGAGACCGCTTGGTTATCCAGCTCGGGGTCGGGTTACGTCCCACCGAGTCATGCTCATCAGTCTAGGGACGGGATAGTCCCCCAGAACCAAGTGTCTCTCTTAGCTCGAGGTCCTCGGAAATATTCAGGGACATACTCGATGCATAGGATCCGTGAGAAGCATAGCACGGGGAGGGATGATACCCATGTGGCGATTGCCTACTCCAGTGTTACCGAACATAAGGAGGAATACACCCTTAATGTGTCGAGCACTATTTGATCCTCACGTACCCGATGTAATGGATCCGTGGGAAAGCATAGCACGGGGGATAATGATGCCCCCGTGACGATTACTAGCTCCAGTGATGCCGGACCTAAGGAGGAATGTGCCCTTAGTATCCCGGACACTCTTTGATCCATTCATCATCCGGATCCGCGAGAGACACAGCACGGGGATGCGTTGTGCCCCTGTGGCGTGTGCCTGATCCAGCGTGGTAAGGAGGAGCCCTCATACAATACACAGGCTCCCCAGTGAACCGATGTGTAGAGGATGTGCCCTCACCATTCAAACGCTCTACTGATCCAAATCCTGGTTCGCCGAGACACTGAATTGAAAGATTCAGAATTGTGTATTGGAGACCTCGGGCAGGACGCTGTTTTGAGGCATCCATGTTGTTGTTTATGCTTGCAAAAACGTTTTTGTTTTGGGATAGGTGCTAAGTCACCCCCGCCTTTTGATTTTATTTTCCAGAATCTTGTTTTTGTTTTCCGCCGGTCTGGCAGAGGGACGCCCATGCCAGATTCGGTAGGGCTACAAAGGTTGATTCACTTCCCTTCTAAATAAGTCCCAGGGATTAATCGGCTCGGGGCTGGATTTCGTTCTGCCGAGGCCCCTTGATTAATCGGCTCGGGGCTGGATTACGTTCCGCCGAGGCTACTTCTTAGTCGGCTCGGGGCTGGATTTTGTTCCGCCGAGGCCGCTTGGTTATTCAGCTAGGGGTCGGGTTACGTCCCACCGAGTCAGTCTTCTTTGAACTGGGGAGGTAACATTCCCCCAGAGCCCAAGTCTTTCACTCAGCTCGGGGTCGGGTTACGTCCCACCGAGTCAGTCTTCTTTTAGACTAGGGAGGTAACATTCCCCCAGAGCTAAGTGTTTCACTCAGCTTGGGGTCGGGATATGCCCCTCCGGCTCATATTAAACCCCGAAGGGTCTCAAAGTGTTCGGATAACATGAAGCATAAAGAAAAAAGAGAAAGAGATAAGAAATACACATAAATATATATATATATATATGTCAAAATACAGTTTGAAATGTATTAAAAAAAAGTTAAAGTGTACACAGGGCCCCGGTCGGGTTACCCTTTCTCATTCAGCCCGCACAGGAGCAGGAATTTCTTTATCAGCTAGCTCAGACAGCGGGAGGATCGGCTCGACCTCAGGAGGAGGAACTGCGGCTTCAACCTCGGCAGCATGAGAGACCTCTGCTTCAGGGATGGGACGAGGGATCTCAAGGCAGTCCCTGCCGGGGGCAGGAACATCAGGTCGTCCTTCTTGGGAAGCCCCGGAAGCCGAAACCACCGAAATCGAGTCGGGATCCATCACCTCCTCGGAATGAGGAGGGAGCCATTTACGGAACTCCTCCTCAGAAATATCCCCCTTGCAAAAGCTGATGGCCGCATAAATAGGATCCATATTCAGACTTGGCAACACCATCGGTATCAGTTCAGCACAGTCACCAACCCCCTCAAGGCGGATGGCATCCTTCTCGGCCTCAAGATCGGCCTCTCTCTCCTCAAGCTCGGCCTCTTTCCTCTCAAGATCATTCCTGGCCCGTGCCATTTGTTCATCGTTGGCCTTCAGTTTGGTTTCAACACTTGACACCTTCGCTTTCAAAACGCCAATCTCAGATTGGGCAACTTTCAAATCCTCCCGGGCAGTATCGGCAAGTTTTCGCTCCAACCCGGCAACAGCCTTGAGAGCCTTGTTTGTTTTAAAGTTCTCAATTGCAGTCGATTCGAGGTTCTTTATCACCTCCTCCCGATCGGCCAGTTTAGCTTCCACTTCTGTAAGGCGATTCTGAAGTCTCTGGGCCTGACCAACCTCGGACAATAGACTCAGAAGGAGGTCCTTATTCTTGGCCATAAGGTAAGTAGCCTACACAAAAACAAAGAAGCCAAGATATAAGATAAAGAAGACCGAGAACCGAAATTAGAAAGAAGAGAAGTAAAACTACCTTTGCCATTTGAGAGCTCATCTCGGTCACCAAAGCTTCGGGAGAGATATCCTCATATCTCGAAACCTCCCCCGGGGAATCACCTCGGCCAATTCATTAAAAGCCGGCACTAGATGGGAAGTAGCCTCCCGGATGCCTTCTCCCAAATCATCCACCCCGAGGATCACGGAACCTTTTCGCTTCTTAGAGGAGTCCTCAGACGATTTTTTCCCCCGACGGGCGTCTTTCTTCTTGTCCCGCACAGGCTCCTCCTCCTCTTGAACCAAATCAGTTCCTCTTACCCGAACTGGCGCCTCCTCTTCCTAAAAGACTTCGGTGGACTGACAAGACGAGCAGACTCTGATGACGGCGCACCGGAAGGAGAAGATAGACCTCGAGCAGCCGGCTGAACCTTCCCCTGAGATCCCCTCCCAGCTTCAACAGATTCAGGACGTGCTCGGGAGGTTCCAGCATCAGCACGGCCGGCTTTCTTCATGGTACCAGCCAACTTCTCGAGATACTTTGGTCTCTTCGACATACCTGCAAAGAACAAAGAGAGAAGCAAGGTTCAGACATCTACCTTAATGATGAATAAGCAAAGGAACCAGCTAAAAAGACCAACAGACATCTACCTATCCGACCCGAGACCTCCGAAGGGACGGTCCGTATAAGTCCCGACTTAACAAAAGCTGCATCATTACCAACTCCCTCCAGAGACCGGTGTATCGCCGAGCCCAGGATACCCACCTCCGGACTTGGCGGGAAACCTTGGGAGCATCCCTCCAACAGGCTGGGAGAAACGAAAGAAGTCAGTACCCTAAAAGCATGAAGCTAAGAAGAAAAGACACATAAAAATGATGAGGAACCCCTAACCTCCCGATCTGAAGATGTCCGGAACCGAGACGTCCTCTGCAAACGATCTCAGGACCCGGCCCCAATCCCCAGCAGCCCAGAACCAAAGATCTTTGAAATTCTTGTTAGAGTCAGGAAGTTTCTGGACAACGTTGGACGAAATATCATAGGCAGAGAGGTAATACCAACCGTGGTGAGTCTTTGGGTTGGACTTCAAACGATATAACCTCTTCACCTCTTCCAAAGAAGGTTCACCTAAACCTGCCCGGTGCCAAACCACATGTATACCGGCCAAAATCCTCCAACTATTTAAACTCAGTTGACATGGGGCAATCTCCATCCCGGCCAGCATCCAAGCAAAATAACGTTGCATCGGCAGCCGCAGCCCACACTCGAAAAAAGCAGGAAGAAGTGCCACCGAGCCCTCGTCAGGTTGACTAGCGCGATCCATCGGGCCGGGAACCTCAATGGCGATATCTATCGGAATATTATATCGCTGTCGAAGTAAGGCAAGGTCATCTTCAGTTATTTTGGAAGGACGGTTCATATCCAGAGCCGAAGAGCCAAGATCACCGGGCTCTGGATCCCTCCGAGGAACCCTTTGATTGTAAGAATCTTGTTCAATCTCAGAAAGAGTGGGGGTAGTGTCAATGTCTTCTACACTGGGTGCCCCCGAGCCCGAGGAGAGCTCTTCCGCATGGGGATTTGAGGGCTTAGCAGGATTTTCAGGGGGAGAATTATTGTCAGACATCCCTAAACATCCGGAAAACAAAAAAGGAAAGGGAAGTCAGTCTATAACTAAGAAATTACTCAGGTTTCTTCCGTCTTAGCTAAAACAGGTGGGTTCTAAAAGTGCCCTAAAGCAAAATCCAACAAAGCCTTAATTCGTTCCCCAGCAACATTCAAAAAACAGCAAGACTCACAACATGAGAAAGGAAGAGGTCGTTCAGAAGACTTACTTGTTCTCAGAAAAGCCGGAGATTGTGCAGTATGGCTTGCCCGTCCCTTATGTTCGCAGCGGAGAGAAAGAAAGCCCGCGGTTGAATTCTGAGAACACGGAGTCGAGCGAGTCACAGAGATATTTGCAGGAAAGAAGAAGAAATTACCGAAAAAGATTGAACAGTGAAAGCCTCGCCTTCTTATAGTCATGGCCAAGACGCTCGTGGCCGTTAGATCAAAAGGAGGAACCCGATGAACGCCAAGTGTCGACTGCAAAAGAGGTCTGCCAAATTTAAACAGACGGTTGAGATCAGCGTACTGTAAAGACGCCTCTACACGGTCGATTCACTTCCTTTTTGGCGGGAACCCGGCGGATGTTTGACAAGTGTCGAACTTAGAAGAAGCCCTAAAGATGATTTGATAGGCATTTAAACGGACGTGACTGTCGCGCGTCTCAAGAAAAGGCATTTGGAAAGAGGCGACGAAACATTCCTCAACACCGGGTCGACCTCCAACAGAGTAAATCAGCACACCATCTCTATATAGTTCCCGGCACCAACTTGCGCACTCGTTGGAACCGAGAACTAGGGGACAAATGTTGATGGTGTTTTCAGGCATTAAGATATTTAAAGCAGCGCGGCGAGGACAGAAGGGTAATTCCTACCATTAGGAGAAATCGTTAAGGCCGACCCGACCACCTTAATGATCCTAGTACCTTACGGTTTCAGACCAACCACGCAGATATATACCGAGCACTTTGTGACCGGCTACCGATCACTTGGGGTCAGATAGCCTGGCACTATCAGGTCGACATCATCATTCTTAGCATAAAGGATTGCCGTGACCGACCTCATAAAGACCGACCAGATGGCGAGACACGCTCAAGATGATGACACCCTATTCTTGCAGATAAGATAAACAAATCATCATACTCCCACAAGGAAATGAAGTCAGAATACAACAAGGAATGAGAAAAGAGAAAGCAACGTTAGATTAGAAATCCTCACAAGAAGAGAAGACTAAGTTCAACTAGGATTTCTTATGCAAATAGGAGTCTGATTTCTGTACTATTATAAATAGGAGGGCAGAGTATGTGTAAGGGGCATCAAAAAAATTAGTGATCAGAATCATCAAGCTCTGACTTGTAAACACAAAAGATCTGAGAAGCGTATTTCAATAATAAAAGTATCATCCTCTTTGTGCCCGTGGATGTAGGTCGGATCCAAAATCCACCGAACCACGTTAAATCTCTTTGTCGATTGGTGTGTTTTTCTGTCTCTCGCTAAATTTGCTTTTGGTCCCCCATAACCAAACAAATTCACTATTGAATGAGGACTCCCTCGGAGGCGATATTCCCGTATTGCCCTGAGACCAAAATCCACCGTCAACAAAGTTTTTTAATTATTTTTTAATTATATAATATTTATTAAAATGATTTATATTGATATTAAATCCTCTAAAAAAAATTAAATAATATTCCAGCAACAAAAAAGTATCAATTTTTCCAATAAATATATAATTCCAATAAAATTTAAAATTTAAATTCAAAATCCTGGGAATTATGACACTAATATGTCATAATTTAATGACATATTATTGTCATAAATTTAATTTTTAATGATATATATGTCATAAAATCAAAGATTTAAAACATTTATGAGTCATAAATTTATAATATTTATGTGACGGTTTTAAACCGTCGTAAATTTATGACACATAAAAAATCATCATAACAAAGATGACATAACGGTTTATGAAAGTTTTAAAACCATCATAAAACAACGTTTATGAAACTTTTAAACGGTCATAAATAAGCGAAATTCTAGTAGTGGCTCCAAATCTTGCTAATGGCGTGAAAAGAAAGAGGAGTTTTCTTCTTGTTGCCATGGTGAAGAGAAGTCGAGAGTTTAGGAAAGAAAATAGATGAATATTGATCCCTTTTATGACAAGAAAAGATATTTGTGTAATAAAATAATATAAAACAATTTGTACATATTAAAAATATGGACCATTTGTTGGAAAAAATAACCAAGCCCCAAGATCAACAAGAACAAGCAAAATATATAAATACATGAATGAATAAATTGAAGTATGGCGGAATCATACTCACAATACTTGAAAATGGATGCTTAGATGATGCGAAAACTCCTCCCTTGTGCAGTGAAGCTCTCGGCCAAGAAGAAAAGAGGGACTCCAAGTCGAGTTTGATCCTTCCAAGCTCAAGGATTAGTTTCCCATATCACCTATGTATGATCCCTTGAAGGTGTTAGCCTTTGTTGTGATTTTGAATGCACAACTTCTTCAAATCTTGCCACAAAATTGAAGAAAGGAGAGCCAAAAACTGCTTGCAAGTTTCGGCAATGTGAGAGAGAAAAGTTGAATGATTTTTGTTACAAAAAATCAATTTATATTTATGCCATAATATTTATTAAATTAATAATAAACTTATGACACAAATCATGCAATGGCTTAGAGTGTCAAACACTCAATTTCCATGCAAAACCATTGAGTGCATTGTACACTATCTCCATGCAATGCATTAGAATTAAATAATGCATAATATGACATGTGTCATGTGGGCCCACACGTTTCCAAATGAAAGTGGGCCCACGTGCACTCACGCGTTCGGGTTCGATATTTCCGAAATACCGAACTTACGTCGCGACGTTAATTAAATCGAATTTAAATAAATAATTGCGCCTAGCGAAATTATTATTTACGTCGCTAACGAATTAATTCTAAAGTAACTCGTTTGCCCGAATTAAAATCTAATTTTAATTTCGCGTCGAAATCGAATTTCGATTATTATATCGAATATAATAATTTTACGATTAATTCCAAATTAATCGTTCTCTCTCTATGTATAGTACTTTATCCAAGATAAAGTCTCTCCGTAATTAATCCAAGATTAATCGAGTTTGAATCATACGTCATTGGTGAATCTTCGGGAAGCGACCCAAGAGATCTCTGGATATGTTGGCAGTAAATACGGCCATCAGATTATCTGAATACGTACGTACCAAGTACTACGTTTTTACCGATTTACAAGACAAGGTTAGCCTCTAGCAAAACGCCATGCCTACCCAATTCTCCAGAAATATTCTTATTGGAATATAAGATCTATAACAGACGTAGTATATCGTAGTATAGTGTATATCGAACCAGTATCGGATGATCACATGTAAGGCCTGGGGCTGGAGACGTTGCCCCGTACGATACACATATCGGACATCAAGCAACCAGTCTCTTTGAATCGGATAATCCTGACCTAGTCATATTATCCCGATGGTTGCAACCATTATAGAGTACTAGTTCTGTATCCCTCGCGATCATCATCTCCATATGTCTGAAGTGATACTTCCATCTTGACATCACACCCAATACACTACGATTCTCGATAAATCCAGAAGAGGTGTACACAGAACCCGTTAAATCCCTGGACCACCAAAACTAAAGTTTACCGATTGTCGTAAGTACTAGCGATGCAAGTCTCAGGTTAAGATCATATGCACCTACCCTGAAGCGGACTCCCATAGACACGCAGACATACTACCAATGGGATTCCGCGGGGTCTATCCAGAGCGAAGCTGTTTTCCGTACCATCGGTAAAACACAACCTCCTACCGCACTTGCATAAGTATCCTATACTTAAATATATGAGAACTATGCCGTTGTGCCCTCACAACATGCACAAGTGCAGTACTAGTCTATTCCGCATTATCGATGTCCAATCTCGATAATACTACGACTAGGGATATTTAATGATTAAACCTTTATGGATTGATACCGTCTCATATCATCACAATCCGGAACTAATCATAGGGACTCTTACATTTATTTCAGAATTAAATAAATTACAAAACGGTAAAAGGCAATTTCATTACTACATAGTTAATTTTGTACAATAATACAATATCATTTACAAAAGAGTGACGCTAGGGTCATAACTGTCTAACCTCTCCCACTTGGCCTATAGCCAGTCACTCAAGCATCTAATACCTGAACTATGTATGTGTCGCTCAAACTTTTCTCGAGGAATTATTTTCGTCAGCGGATCTGCAATGTTGTCCTCTGATGCGATCTTTTCGATCTTCACATCGCCACGATGTATGATCTCTCGAATCAGATGGAATCGTCGAAGAACATGTTTGGATCGTTGATGAGACCTTGGTTCCTTAGCCTGCGCTATGGCCCCGCTATTGTCACAATACAATAAAACGGGCTCAGCTGCTAATGGAACTACTCCTAATCCAACTAGGAATTTTCGGATCCAAACCGCTTCCTTTGCTGCTTCAGCTGCTGCCATGTACTCCGCTTCAGTTGTTGAATCGGCAACAGTATCTTGCTTGGAAGATTTCCAGCTCACTGCTCCGTTATTCAAGCAAAATATGTACCCGGTTTGCGAATTGAAGTCGTCTCTGTCGGTTTGGAAACTTGCATCGGTATACCCAGATACCTCAAGTTCTCCATCTCCATAGATTAAGAAAACATCCTTAGTTCTCTTAAGATACCTAAGGATACTCTTAACCGCCATCCAGTGATCCTTTCCTGGATCGGCCTGATATCGACTACAATGCTCAAAGCATAGGACACATCAGGTCGTGTAAATATCATGGCATACATGATCGATCCAACTGCCGAGGCGAACGGAGTCCGACTCATGTTGTCTCTCTCATCTTGTGTTTTAGGACACATATCCCTAGATAGATAGACGCCATGTGATGTTGGCAACAGTCCCCTCTTGGACTGATCCATGTTGAATCTCTTCAACAC
>SKCR01011173.1:0-21889 GCA_019454045.1 Zanthoxylum bungeanum | reverse complement strand
GTGGAGGCTTTAATAAGCCTAGGGCCGAACCTAGTGCCAAGGGTAAAGAGGCTGCGGAACCGGCAAAACTAGACCAAAACCTAGGGAAAATGCAGCTGCTAGAACTAAAGATGTCAAATGTTTCAAGTGTTTGGGCATGGGACACTATGCTTCACAATGTCCCAATAGGCGTACCTTAGTGATTGATAAAAAGAGTGGAGAGGTGTACTCTACCGATAGTGAGGTTGAGGAGGAGATGCCAGAGTTGGAGGCTGCTAGTGACCATGAGGGAGCTGCATACCCGCTGGATAACTTATCCTTAGTTGTCAAGCGTGCTTTGAGTGCACTTGTTGTAGAGGATGAGAGTGTGCAGCAGAGGGAGAACATATTCCATACTAGGTGCCGTGTGAATGGCAAGGGGTGTATGTAGTATGATCATAGATGGGGGCAGTTGTACTAATGTTGCTAGCACAGCTTTGATTGAGCGATTGGGGTTGAGTTGCTTGAGACACCCAAAGCCTTACAATTGCAGTGGTTAAATGATTGTGGGGAGATAAATGTGACAAAGCAGGTAGGTACTGTTGAGCTTTACCATTGGGCCATACACAGATGATGTCCTATGTGATGTGATACCGATGCATGCAGGACATATTCTTTTGGGCAGGCCGTGGCAGTTTGATAAGAAGGTTATTCATGATGGGTTCAAGAACAAGTACTCTTTCCAGCATAAGGGAAAACCCATTACATTATACCCACTTACACCTGCACAAGTCCATGAAGATCAGGTTAAGTTGCAACTTGAGCGTGACAAAGAGAGAGCGAAGGGAAACACCACCTTGGGTGAGACTAGTGAGAGTGGTGTATCTGGTGAGAAAAATAAGGCCAAGGCCGTGGGAGTTTCCAAGGGGACTGTGAGTGAACGTAAAGGAGGAAAAAAAAGAGAGAGTTAAAAAGAGTTTCTACATGGGTGAGGGTGAAGCAAGGAAAGCATTCAAGGCTAGCAAGCTCATGTTATTGTTAGTCTATAAGGAGCCTCATATTTATTTTACTAACTCTGACCATTTGCTTCCTGTGTCTATTTCATCTCTTTTGCAGGATTACAGTGACGTACTGACAGAGGACATACCTAGTGGGCTTCCACCCATTAGAGGTATTGAACACCAGATTGACTTCATACCTGGAGCAGTCATTCCTAACAGACCGGCTTATAGGAGCAATCCCGAGGAGACAAAGGAGCTACAAAGGTAAGTACGGGAGTTGATGGACAAGGGGTATGTAAGGGAAAGCATGAGTCCTTGTGCGTAGCAGTACCAGTGCTTCTAGTTCCTAAGAAAGATGGGACGTGGCGTATGTGCGTTGACTGCCGAGTTATCAACAATATTACGGTAAAGTATCGTCACCCCATTCCTAGGCTAGATGACATGTTGGATGAATTGCATGGTTCCAAAATTTTTAGTAAGATTGATTTAAAGAGTGGATACCATCAAATTCGCATGAGAGAGGGAGAGATGAGTGGAAAACTGCATTTAAGACTAAGTATGGCTTGTATGAATGGTAGTTATGCCATTTGGTCTCTCAAACGCACCTAGCACATTTATGAGATTGATGAATCATGTTATGCGTGCATTTTTAGGTAAGTTTGTTGTGGTTTTACTTTGATGACATCTTAGTTATAGTAAAACAGTAGATGAGCATGTAATGCATTTGGAGCATGTACTTGATTTTTACGAAAAGAACAATTGTATGCTAACTCTGACAAATGCACATTTTGCATGGATAGAATTGTTTTTTCTTGGCTTTGTTGTGAGTGCAGATGGCATCGAGGTAGATGTGGAAAAGGTAAAGGCAATTCAGGAATGGCCTACACCAACTACAGTGACAGAAGTCCGAAGCTTTCATGGGTTAGCGAGCTTCTATAGGAGATTTGTCAAGGACTTCAGTAGCATTGTCGCGCCATTGACTGAGGTAGTAAAGAAGACAGTTGGTTTTCAATGGGGCGAGGCGCAAGAGCGAGCATTCCAGGACCTTAAAGCGAAGTTATGCAGTGCACCCATTTTAGCACTACCCAACTTCGAGAAGAGAAGACATTTGAGATTGAGTGCGACGCATCAGGGTTAGGTATTGGAGCAGTTCTCATGCAAGAAAAGCGGCCAATAGCCTATTTTAGTGAGAAACTGAATGGAGCAGCTTTGAGGTACCCCACGTATGACAAAGAGTTATATGCGCTTGTGAGAGCACTTGAGACATGGCAGCACTACTTGTGGCCTAAAGAGTTCGTGATCCACACCGACCATGAATCATTAAAACACTTGAAGGGTCAAGGTAAGTTGAATAAGCGACACACAAAATGGATGGAATTCGTTGAGTCATTTCCATATGTTATACGCTACAAGCAAGGTAAAGAAAACATAGTGGCTGATGCATTATCTCGCATGTATGTTTTACTTACTTCAATGCATGCACGGATGTTGGGATTTGATTTGATTAAGGAATTATATGAGTGTGATTCTGATTTTGGTGAGATTTATGCTACTTGTGCAAAGTCATCTTTTGGAAAGTTTTACATTCATGATGGATTCTTATTTAAAACGAACATGTTGTGTGTCCTGCTTGTAGTATGCGTGAGTTGCTTGTGAAAGAAGCGCATGGGGGGGTTTGATGGGGCATTTTGGGATTACTAAGACTTTAGCTATTTTACATGAGCACTTTTATTGGCCTAAAATGAAACGTGATGTTGAGCGTATTTGTGATAAGTGTCTAACATGTAAGCATGCTAAATCTAAATTAATGCCACATGGTTTGTATACTCCTTTGCCTGTACCTAGTGAACCCTGGGTTGATATATCGATGGATTTTGTGTTAGGTTTGCCTAGGACAAAGAGGGGTAGAGATTCAATCTTTGTTGTAGTTGATAGGTTTAGTAAAATGGCTCATTTCATTGCATGTCATAAAACCGATGATGCTACAAACATTGCAGATTTATTTTTCAGAGACATAGTGCGACTCCATGGTATACCTAAGGAGCATTGTATCTGATAGAGATGTTAAGTTCCTTAGCCATTTTTGGAAGGTGTTGTGGGCTAAACTAGGCACCAAACTATTGTATTCTACCACATGTCATCCACAGACTGACGGACAAACAGAGGTAGTTAATAGGACTTTATCTCAATTATTGCGCACTATAGTTGGCAAGAATTTGAAGAGTTGGGAAGATTGTTTGCCATTTATTGAGTTTGCATATAATCGTAGCATTCATTCTTCTACTTCATTTTCACCTTTTGAAATTGTTTATGGTTTTCAGCCACTAACTCCATTGGATTTGTTACCTTTGCCTGTTGATGAGCACGCGGGGCTCGATGGAAAAAGGAAGGCCGATTTGGTGAAGCACATACATGAGAAAGCAAGAGAGCAAATACAACGAAAGAATGAGCAATATGCTTCTCATGCTAATAAGGGAAGAAATCGTGTGGTATTTCAGCCTGGAGATTGGGTTTGGGTACACATGCGCAAGGAGAGATTTCCTGAACAACGTAAATCTAAGCTACAACCGAGAGGGGATGGTCCATTTCAATTTTTGGAACGGATTAATGACAATGCATACAAGCTGGATTTACAAGGTAAGTATAATGTGTCTGCTACATTTAATGTTTCTGACTTAACTCCTTTTGATGCAGGTACAGATTCGAGGTCGAATCCTTTTCAAGAGGGAGGGGATGACATGATCCAGGCAGACAACAAACCAAATGACGCATTACAAGTACCAGAAGGGCCAATTACGAGGCAGAGGACCAAAAGACTCAGAGAAGCAATGGCGGGATTAGTTCAGAGAGTTTTATGGCCAGCTGCAACCAACAAATAGAGGCGCATGTGGGCTTCGATGGAAAGGGCCCAAAGCCATTTCACTTGGCCCAAATCAGTTTAGAATAAAGCTTTTTAGGCTTTTAAAGACTTAAAGACTTGATATTTGTGTAATTTCGTTTTTAGGGGCATTATTGTCTTTTTGCCTTTAGGGTTTCTTTTGTAACACTATTTAAACTTACTTTCTTCTTCATTTGAAGAAACGAACGAATTTGTAAACTCAAAAAGCTTAAAGCTTTGGCTATGGCCGAATTATTGTAAGGGAGGGATTCCCCTTTTCAAGTTTGAATCGACTTATCTAAGTTTTGGCAAACTTAGTGGCGTCTCCATTGCTAGCAAAACACTACAAGGATTCATCTTAAAGGTTCTCAAGGGCAAGTTCTTTGTGGGTCTTCTTTGTGGCCTTGGAAGGGTTTTGTTTCTACAAAATCATATTCGCGGTTCTTGGGGTTCTGTCCGTTGCTTGGGGTTTGCTTGGATTTCGAATCCAAGTGGGTTTCTTGTCACCTCATGTGTATTAGGTAGTTGGTTCGGTCAAAAACGCATTTTATGCCATTTTGCGGAAAAACATTTTCGTTAAAGTTTCGCGACGTTCTTAGTTATTTATGTCGTTATTTGATATCAAATAAATATTGTTTAGGTGAAATATGAATAAATTATTCATATTGGATATTGAATAATTTATTCGGTAATTAAAAGTTTTAAAATTACGATTTCGCCCGAACAGCGCTTCCGCAGCGCCCTTTGCCCAAAACCCCAACACTAATCACTTGCCAACTACCTAGGTTCTTACTGCTAAAAACCTATTGTAAGTGCTTAAGAGTCTAACTTAGATCACCTACTCAAGGCATCAGATATAAAAATCAACTGGGAACTTATCGTTTCTAAGATTTCAGATAAAGCAAATAAAATTCATCATTAGACTTATGTTTTACTCTCAAGGATTAAATTTTTTTAAAAAAAATACCAAGAACTATCACTACATGTACATGCACACAACCTCAAACTTAAAACTGGCATTGTCTTCAATGTAAGAGAAACATAAAGAACATGAGTGAGGAACAACACTACCATGCATGGAGTTGATCAGGCTCCTGCTAGTCAGAATTTGCATGTAATCTATGTCTCAATTTCCATACATAAAGGTTAACGTACGTCAAGCATACCAGTTAACAAGCACATTATACTCATATATGTGGGGAATACAGATGAACGACACCTACACAATCTTGCATAATGCATAGAAACAATCAGGTTCATCATACGAAGGAATAGCTACTATGGATAATTATGTGCGAAATCTGATGATGAAAAAACTTAGTTCAGTGGGTGCGCGTTCGCGTAGCGTTCGAGAACGCGTTCGAACGGTAAACAGAAGGTTCGCGTTCGTATAGCGTTCGAGAACGCGTTCGAACGGAACCAGACCTGATGCATGAAACACTAAGAAGATGCGTGCGCGTTCACGTAGCGTTTGATAACGCGTTCGAACGGTAAACAGAAGGTTCACGTTCGTGTGGCGTTCGAGAACGCGTTCGAACGGAACCAGACCTGATGCATGAAACACTAAGAAAATGCGTGCGCGTTCGCGTAGCGTTCGAGGACGCGTTCGAACGGTAAACAGAAGGTTCACGTTCGTGTGGCATTCGAGAACGCGTTCGAACGGAACCAGACCTGATGCATGCAACACATTCATAGACAAACAAATCCACCATGTGGGACCTCACGTATCTGATTGAACTCATCTCACATCCAATCGAATATACACCAACCGGCGCGGCAAAGCATCGTGGTAAAGGATTTTAACCCCTCCAAATAGGGGACCTTTAATCCGACTTACTAAGCCCATGCACTCGATTGCGTCATGCATACAAAAATAAAGACAATAACCTCAAACTTAGTATGCCCGATTGAACATATCTTACATCCAATCGAACACACAATCAACCGGCGCGGCAAAGCATCGTGGTAAAGGATTTCAACCCCTCCAACTAGGGGACCTTTAATCCGACTTACTAAGCCCATGCACTCAATTGCGTCATGCATATAAAAATAAAGACAATAACCTCAAACTTAGTATGCCCGATTGAACATATCTTACATTCAACCGAACACACATCAACCGGCGCGGCAAAGCATCTTGGTAAAGGATTTTAACCCCTCCAAATAGGGGACCTTTCATCGCACTTACTAAGCCCATGCGCTCGATTGAATCATGCATAAACAAGTAACAAGCAGAATTCAAATGACGAAAAATAAATAAACCAAAACAACATAAAACAAAAGAGGGTGCCATTTACTCAAGCGGTACGTGGAGTTGTATCCCGAGTACAGATCATATTACCGTCCATTCGGAAAATCAGCTATGAAATTTATGTCCGGGTTTCCATCCGATATACCGCGAGAGTTGACACATCTTTTATTTTATTCCAAGTCCACAACATACAATATTTCATGATACATGCATATTTATCTACTCAAGGGCCACAACATGCATTTTAGCATAACAGTCATGCGAACAATACTCAATAAATAATAAAAATAAAAAGAAAACGAATGTGGAAAATACCCTCAGGTCTAACCTTTTTTTGCCGACTTTCGGGCTTGCGTTTCATGGACGTCGGAAGGGTAAAGCTCCTCAACTTCTCCGGTTCACTGGTTTAGCGTCTTAGCTCACTGTTTTGCTGTTTTGATTGTTGTTCGGCCTCCGTTTTGCTGCTGTTTCCTCTGTATTTTTGCTCACTGTTCAGGTCACTGTTTTGACGTTTCAATGGACTATTTTGAGTGTTTTTAGAGGTTCAAGGGCTGTGTTTTTCGGTTGTTTAAAGAGGCTTAGAGTGCAGTTTTTTATGTTACTGTTTTAAGGATTTTAGGGACTGTATGGGGCTGTGATTTTCGGCACCTGTGAGGACTATTTTGGGGCTATATTTTTCGGTGATCTAAGGTGTTCATGGGGGTGTAATTTTCGGTAATGGAGAGCTGCTGTATGGGGCTGGTTTCGGCTGGTGAGTGGAGGAGATTAAGAGAATTATTCTTTTATTGTTATGGTGCTATTGCCGTAAATTGTAAGAGATTAGAGAGAGTTGGGCGTGAACTATATGTGTATGAGCTAGGGCTATCATGTCTTGATGAAAGGTTGTTTATATAGAGAATGGCTAGGGCTTCACCTTGTCTCACAAGGAAGGGATTTGATTTTGTGTTGAGCAAGGAAAGTCAAAGATTGAAGGGGGACAAATTTGGTTTAGATTAGGAAGTTAATATATGTGATTGGTTAGGATTAGGCATTTAATTTGTTAGATTAGGAAGTTAATATTTTTTATTTGTTATGATTGATTTTAATTAGGCATATCATATTTTTAATTTAGGTATATAACATATTTGATTTGTTTAAATTATGCATGATTTTATTTTATGTTTTATTTAATTTGGTAAATGATTTAATTATTTTATTTAATTCAATGTTTAATTTAATTAATATTTGATTTAATTTGGGTGTAATTAAAGACCTTGGGCGTGTGGGCCTAGCAGCAAAACCAGAAATACCGACACCGTTCGAACGCCTCTTAGAACGCTACATGAACGCCCGCAATCTGCTTGACGTTCGAACATGGTAACGAACTCAGCACGAACGAAAACAGTGAACTTGTGAAATGAACTTGACGACATACTAATTCTGAATTTCCCCTTCCGACGTCCGTTTCCCGCAATATCCTTAACTTAAAAAAGGTAGTGCCTCCAACTGAGACTCATCATCGGGTTTCACATGCAAAAAAGCAATTCCTACAGTCGCCCCCACTTTGATGGGACTTGTGCAGTGTGTGACTTTGAACAATCTTATCAAAGTTATGCAATGCATTTTCACTTACCTGGCTCGTCGGCTGCCTCGAGCTGAGTTGGTGCTGTAGTGGACCTCGATCCTGGGACGCATCCCGATAACTGCAACTGACAACGGGGGCACCTCGACCCAATACCGCTAACAATAGGGACATCGCCCTCAATATGATGATGTAGTGGGCACCTCGACCCTGGGACGCATCCCGGAACTACAACCGACAACGGGGGCACCTCGACCCAACACCGCTGACAATAGGGACCTCGTCCTCAAACTGATGATGTAGTGGGGCTTCGCCCCCTAAGCCGATACGGGCCTCGCCGCCTAGGACTCATCCCCAAAACTGAAACTGCGCTAACGCTGTTTGGCTCATCTCTACCGCTTTCTCTTTTCTTCGAACCTGCGAACACAAAACAAAAACAAACACGGAAAGAATGCAATGTTACGTGTATGCATGAATGATTTTCCTACTCCGTTGGGTTAGGTTTTCTGCCAATTCCCTTGGTGACCGCTCGGTCCTTTCTCCCTTAGGCAAAGTACTGTTTCAATCTGTCCACGTTGATCGGCTCGGTGAACTCGTTTCCTTCCAAGTCTGATAGCCTCACTGCTCCATTTCCCATTACCTTCTGCACTATGTAAGGTCCTTCCCAGTTAGGTCTGAATTTTCCTCTCGGATTTGTCGTCGACGGCCTCGACTACTTAAGTACCAAATCACCCTTTCTGATCTTGGTGGGGCGTACTTTCTTGTTGAATGCTCGGGCTAGTCTCTTCTGATACAACTGCATGTGATACAAAGACTTCATTCTCCTCTCATCCAGCAGTGCTAACTGATCAAACCTCTGTGCGGCCCATTCTGGTTCCGGTAATTCTGCCTCTGCTAAAACCCTCATAGACTGTATTTCCACTTCCACTGGTAACACTGCTTCCATTCCATAGACCAAAGAGTAAGGTGTGGCCCCTGTTGCTGTTCTTACTGATGTTCTTTACCCCCACAAAGCATATGGTAGTTTCTCGACCCAATCTCTGCAGTTCTCTGTCATCTTGGCTAAAATCGTCTTAATAGTCTTGTTGGCTGCCTCAACTGCCCCATTTGCCTGCGGCCTGTACGGTGATGACTTGTGGTGGCCTATCCCGTACCTCTGTAACATTGCCTTCGCCTCTCCTTGAAACTGAACTCTGTTGTCCATCACTACATGATGCGGCATACCATACCGACAAATGAGGTTCCGAGCTATAAAATTTGCCATCTGTTTTGCTGTAACATTACGGAATGATTCGGCTTCCACCCACTTCGAGAAGTAATCTATTGGCCACTACTATGAAGCGATGCCCATTTGATGCATTTGGTCGGATTTCCCCAATCATATCAATCCCCCATGCTGAGAAAGGCCACGGCTCTGACAACCCGTGCAACTCTGTGTGCGGTAAGTGATTCAAATTACCATGTGCTTGACAGTCATGACAATGTTGTACCATCTTTGCGCAGTCTGTTTCCATGGTTGACCAATAAAAACCTTGTCTCACTATCTTTTGCGACAGATTCAACCTGTTCATGTACGGACCACATACCCCGGCGTGTATTTCTTCCATTACATGCTGGGCTTCTTCCTTTCTCAAACACTTCAACTGAATACCGTTTGTTTGCCTCTTGTACAATTCTCCTTTCAAAGTCACATACTGGGAAGCTAACTTCTGAATGGCTATTCTGTCTTTTCTGCCTGCCCCTTCCGGGAGTTCACCATGTTCCAGATACCTCTGAATGTCATAATACCAAGGTTTACCGTCGTCGACCTCAACTTCCAGAATTCTTTCTATCTCATAAACAGGTCTGCTTGTTGTTGTCAGTATCAACGGTCTCATCACTAACTTTTCTGGATTTTCCCAAGTTGCTGCAAGTGTAGCCAATGCATCTGCCATCTGATTCTCTTCTCTCGGTAAGTGCTGAAACTTACACTCGGGGATAACTTTCTGAGGTGAAAAAGGTAAGGTTTCAACCGTTCTTCTTTCAATTCCCATTCTCCTCGCATCTGCTGGACCACCAACATAGAATCTCCGTAGACTTCCACACTCCCGGCTTTCAAGGCTATCAATGCCGTCAAACCAAAAGCACATGCTTCATACTCGGCCATGTTGTTAGTCACTCTAATGTCAACCTCTTGGCCAAAGGCAAAGTCTCTCCTCGGGGGTCACTATCACAATCCCAATTCCAGCTCCCTTGTAATTCACTGCTCCGTCAAAATACATCTTTCATCTCTGGACTGTTATTGCTTGGATCTCTTCATCTGGAAATTCAAACTTATACTGATCCCACTCAACAGTTGCCAATGCCAGATCACTTTGGAGGTGAGATACTCAATGTCAAACTCTGTCAGCAATACCAACCATCTGCCCAATTTTCCCACTAGTGAAGGCACCGAATGAAGATACTTCAGAGGATTTTTCTTTGCCACTACCTCGATCTTGTATGACTGGAAATAATGCCGCAATTTTCTGGAAGCCCATACCATTGCAAGACAGATCTTCTCAACTTCCTGATATCGAGCCTCATACGGGAGCATCTTCTTACTCAAATAATAGACTGCATGTTCTACCCCTGTCTCATCAGCCTGTACCACCATCATTGCCCCCAGTGCTTCTGATTCTATAGCCAAATACAATACCAAAGGTCTGCCCGGTCTCAGAGGTTTCAATACAAGAGGTTTTACCAAGTACTCTCTGATTTTGTCGAAGGCAAGATAGGCACACATACTGATGTTAACTTGGCGATGAACCGACTGATGTACTGAATCTTCCCCAATAATGCTCTGACTTCTTTTTCTGTCTTCGGTGTAGGCATTTCTATGATTGCCTTGATCTTTTCGGAGTCTACCTCTATTCCGCCCATTCCCACTGTATGACCAAGCAATTTCCCTGATGTTACCCCAAACACACATTTCTTGGGATTAAGCCGCAGGTTGTATCTGTCAACTCTCTGAATGAACCTTTCCAGTGCTTCAATATGCCAAACTCTTGTCTCTGATTTCACCATCATGTCATCCACATACACCTCAATCTCTTTGTGCATCAAGTCATGGAAAAGTGTAGTGGCCATCCGTTGATAAGTAGCTCCTGCATTTTGAGCCCAAACAGCATTACCTTG
This sequence comes from Zanthoxylum bungeanum, assembly GCA_019454045.1. Taxonomy (NCBI): domain Eukaryota; kingdom Viridiplantae; phylum Streptophyta; class Magnoliopsida; order Sapindales; family Rutaceae; genus Zanthoxylum; species Zanthoxylum bungeanum. The sequence continues at coordinate 11,084 of SKCR01011173.1, read as the reverse complement.
TAACAATAAGTACCCCACTCAGTAACAAATGCAGTCTTGTGTTTGTCTTCCTCAGCCATGAGAACCTGATTGTAACCTGAAAATCCATCTGCAAATGAATACATAGCAGATAAAGCCGCACTATCAACCAGAACATCTATATGTGGCAGAGGAAAATCATCTTTCGGACAAGCCTTGTTGAGATCTCTGTAGTCTACACACATTGTGACCTTCCCATCTTTCTTTGGCACCGGTACTATATTAGCCAACCACTCAGGATACTTTACTACTTCCAGGAACCCCACATCTATCTGTTTCTTAACCTCCTCTCTGACTTTCTCAGCCGATTCTAGTCTCATCCGTCGGAGTTTCTGTTTTACTGGCCTCATATTTGGATAAGTTGGTATTGTGTGCTGGGCAATGTTTCTGTCTACCCCAGGCAAACACTTTGGCATATCTGACCAACACTTCTTCTAGTTTCTCCCTCTCTTCGGAGGTTACTTCACTTGCAATCAGAATTTCCTTGGGGTTCTCAAGTGTACCAAAGTTAAATGCAGTAGTTCTGGCTGAACTGATGTCAAATATGCTTGATTCGTGCAGGGTAAATGGAAATGACTCAGGCAAGTAAGCAAAAGAAATGTCTTTATTATTGGATAATGCGGAAGTACATTCAAACAAATCAGGAAGGTAAATGTCTTCATCATCTATAAACACTTCTTCCTCTGCAATCAGGTCTTCTTAGACTTTTCGTCCTCTCCCAAAGTCAGGCTCTCCAACTTCATTAGTTCTTCCTCCCAATTCTCTTCTTCTTTCTTCACAATTTCTTCAACTATCAGCTTCTTACCCAACATATCCTGGAAGATCTCAAACCCAGGTACCACAATTCCATTAACTTCCATAGGTTCAGGCTCCCCTTGATATCCTGAAGCTTTCACAAAACACTCCATCAGTTTCAGCCCCTTTTCTTGACCTTCGGCTTTTCTTCATCAGATTTGTACCCCAAACCCTTTTGAGTAGTCTGTCCTCTGAAATCTGGCAATTTTGAACCTTCACCCCTGCTCAAACTTCATTTTTTTCATGATTCTAGCCACCCTAGGATCCACCCACTCCTCAAAAGTAGCTGACACCTGAATCCTCGTGAAAGGTTGTATCTCCAAGGCAGCTACGGCATTATCTACCTCAGCCCGGATAGTAACAACTTCTCCCTCATACGGGAACTTGATCATCTGATGTAAAGTGGAAGGCACCCCCAAGTTTGTGAAACCAAGGCCTTCCCAACAGCAAGGCAAAAGTGGCTGGGATGTCTAGTACCGTGAACTCAACCTCATCTTCAATCGGGCCTACCTTGACCATAGCCACAAAAGTACCCTCAACTCCCCTTTTGCTGTCATCATAAGCCTTAATAGTCATGCTGGAGGGGTCCAAGTCTGTTGCTTTCATACCCAATCTTGCCAGAATTTTCAACGGGCACACATTGATGGACGAACCGTCATCCACCATCACACATGAAGTTCTCTTGCCCCTTACCTCGGCCTTGATAAATAGAGGCCTATTATGATTTCTTCCTTCCGTCGGGAGTTCATCCTCAGAAAAAAATATCTGCAAAGCTTCTTTCTAAACTGACCCAACAAACATTGCAGGGTTGGCGTCTTCTGGTACCACAATCTTGCTCAAGGCTACCATGGCATGCCTATGCTCCCGAGATGCACATAACAGTTCCCAAATACTCACTTGTGCTATAGTCTTCCTCAATTGCCTCAGCACTATATCCCCCTCAGTATTTTCTGCAGTCTCAACCACTTCTCTACCATCTGTCAAAACTTCCTTACCCTTTTCTGCCATATCATTGTAAAAACGATCGTTGCGCGTCATTCCCCTTACTTCTTCCTCATCACTGCTAGAGAAGTCAAGCCAAAAGTTTTACCCCGCTCAGTCTCATCTTCACTAGTACTATCCCAGATTCACAGGCAATGGCTTGAGGGTGAAAGGATTTTAGGACAAGGTCTTCTGGGAGGCCATAATTGATCATATAGGATGGTGGTGGTACAACACGGTAGTTGGGTAAGGGGTTTCTGTGTGTGTCAGGCTGTTCTGTTTCTGGGTCAGGTATTTTCTTGGAGTCTATCAGGTCTTGGATTTCATGGCGGAGTCGGGCATAGTTGTCGGTGTCATGGCCCTTTTGTGGTGGTGAAAGTGACAAAAAGGCTTAGGTTATAATGTGATGGTGGGGGTTGGGTAATGGTTTGGCTTCTAGGGGTGACATAAGTCCTTGTCTCTTCAACTTCTCCAATACTTTGGACAAGGGCCTACCCAAGTTGGAGAATCTTCGGTTCCGGATAGCGGCAATCTCAGCAGAAGAGAGCTTTGTTCCCGATGTCCCCCCAATGGGCCTCCTGTTCAGACCTTAGAATTTTCTGTTTTCGGCCTCTTCTTCCTCAATATCCATGACAGTTTCCCTCAACTACCGAAAATCAGTAATAATGGAGGTCATCCTCCTTAGCTTCCCATAGATGGAGGGCTTGGTGCCCTTGATGATCATTTTAATCTGGTCCTTCTCCGATGGCCTAGTTTGCATTTTCAACAACTGACCCCTATATCGGTCCACGTACTCCTTAAAACTTTCCTCCGATTTCTGCTTAACATTCTCCAGATCGTGGAGTGACAGATCGATCTCTAGGTCAGTGACATACTGCTTCAGGAAAGCATCAGCCAACTCCCTCCAATCTTCATTCACCTTCTTCTCCAAACTGTGGTACCACACCACGGGAGCTCCCTCGAGCGACATTCCAAACATTTTTTGCACTTGGCGCTGAGATAGGCCAACTGAACTCATGACTGATACAAACTGTCGGAGATGCACCCTTGGATCCCCATTCCCGTTAAACTTAGCCATATCATGCATCTTGAACTGTGCCGGCAACTGTTCCTCGAAAGTCAGTGTGTCATAATCCAGCAAATCTTCATTCTTACCCCTCATCTTGCGGGTAACTGACTCAACCTAATCCCGAAGTTTCTGTAACTCTGTCTGAGACCCAGATACTCTGCCTGCTGCATACTCTGCCATATCATCATCAAAAGTGGTGTTATCATCCCCCAACCCTTTCGGAGGCTCCCCACGCCTCACATTCTCAGAATTTCCCCCAGCACGGGGCACAGCCATACCAGCCACATCAGTAGTCAAGGCTTGCAACTGTTCGGTAATCTTGGTGAGACCGTTCTCTAACTGATCCATACGGGATACCTCATTACCGGATTCACTCATGACTGTTACTGTTCTTTTAATAAGCCTTGTTCCTTCTCTAACCCAAACGGTATTTATGATGTCTTTTTGAGACATAGAAGGTGTTAACATGACATATGTATGTATGAGGTGCATGAGATGCATGTAACAGATATAACATACTAAATCAACTAAAATTTTCAAACAAATCGGCCCGTTATCATTTTAGAAGCTTTCGGGCTAATTGTCATAGGAGTGAACTCATCCCAGTTTAAATGGCCCAACAAGTTCACATCTCATGACAAGGAGCCCAACTAAATCCAAATGGTAATGTTCCGAACACAAGCACAAAGTGGCCCATCTTAGAAGCCTTTGGCCCAATCGTCATAAAATACATTCTTGTCCCAGTTTAAATGGCCTAACAAGCCCATATCCCATGACAAATGGTCCAGTTTAAATGGCCCAGCAAGTTCGCATTTCTGACAATAGTCCAACTGCATCCAAATGAGGATGGTCCACAAGCACATATTCAAGGAAATAATTGTTACTTTAACCATACAAACCCGGTCTATGGGTGGGTTCGCAAGAGTGTAGACAAAGGCTCTCACCGGCGAAGAATGGCCCACAAATAGGTCTCCCCAATCAAGGGTTCGAGCGACCACGTGAGCGCACCATTTTTTATACACTAAGGTACGTGCCAATGAGCTATGGTGTGTGACTAACTGTCAAATGGATTTCCCGTTGTAGATTCCCAAAGGGAGGGTGGAGCGAGGCTCTCTTAAGTACCCTAGCCTCTTAGGCCCTTATCGCTTGGTGACAGGAATAAACAACGAGTCCTCCAAATTAGTCCATCACAATAAGCTACGAGTAGATGGCCATATAGGTGCCTTCACAGTTTTCCTTCTAGGAAGGTAGTGAATGAAGAAAGACACCAAACCATTACCTAGCCTCAAGATGCTCTTGATTAAACCCCCATTTTATCCACTATAGACACGGTCAATCAGAACATAAATCCAAACATTACAAGACAATATTTCGGGGCCGATTCTCTATCCCCAGTGGAGTCGCCAGACTGTGGGACACAGAAACTGGGCGACGCATGCTGTTCTAGGCTCGCGGCCTAGTTGGGAGTACGGAGTAGCCACAGGGGACTAAACCGGAGAATAATGGAGTCGCCACCCGGTGTGAACCGGGAAAATGAGATTTAAGGCCGCACTCACCCCTCGCAAAGGGAAAACCTCAAACCGTTGTGACGCGGAACTCACTTGGAGGATTAGGCCAAGCAAACCCCTCGCAGCGGACAGAACCCCAAGAACCGCGAATTTGATTTTGTAGGAACAAAACCCTTCCAAGGCCACAAAGAAGACCCACAAAGAACTTGTCTTTGAGAACCCTTAAGATGATTCCTTGAAGTGTTCTGCTAGCACGGAGACGCCACTAAGGTTGCCACGCCTTAGATAAGTCGATTGCATGAAATAAGGGGAATCCCTCCCTTAAGCAATTTTTGGACAAAGCCAAGCTCTCAATGGAGATGAATTTCGAAATTTGGTGATTAGCTTCTCATTAAGATGAAATGAGTTTAAATAGTACAATGAAATAAACCCTAATGGGTGCAAAATGACCAAAACACCCTAAGTTGCTAACTAATGGCTATTAAATGGCCATGCCCTTAATAGACATTTAATAACAAACACAAAGTCAAAAGAAACAAAGACTTAATCAATAACAAACAAAGACTTAATAAATAACTTTGCCAAAAAAGTCTAAAGCAAAAACACAAAATCATAAAAGTCAACAAATGTGGAAAACTTTTCCAAATTTGTCTAAAGTTGTTTCCTTGCACCAAAAGTCCTCCAAATTCGTGGATTCCATGTATAAAGGCATAATGATGTGTCATAAAGTCCAATAAGTCTTGTCCTGGCCGAATATTTAGTGTCGGGCTTGAATCGGCTTGATCCGTTAAAAATATACTCGGCTTCAAGATTGCTGGTGCGTTACTCTGGTATGACTTGGGTCAAGTGAAATAGCTTCGGACCCACTCCATTGAAGCCCTCATGTGACGCCAATATGCCCCGGAGTTGTCTGTCACACTCGACCATGGCATTCTGCGCTAGCCCCGCCATTACGTCTCTGATCTTCTTAGCTCTTTGGCGTGTGATTGGGCCTGTTGGCAATTGCAAAGGATCTAATGTTCCTTGAGTTGTTGGATTCATGTCATTCCCTCCCTCTTGAAAAGGATTCGACCTCGAATCTGTACCTGCATAAAAAAGAGTTAAGTCAGAAACATTAAATGTCGCAGACACATTATGCTCACCTTGTAAATCCAGCTTGTATGCATTGTCATTAATCCGTTCCAAGACTTGAAATGGACCATCCCCTCTCGGTTGTAGCTTGGATTTACGCTGTTCAGGAAATCTTTCCTTTCGCATGTGTACCCAAACCCAATCTCCAGGTTGAAATACCACACGTTTTCTTCCCTTATTGGCATGAGAATCATATTGTTCATTCTTTCGTTGTATGTGCTCTCTTGCTTTCTCATGTATGTGTTTCACCAAATCAGTTTTCTTTTTTCCATCTAACCCTGCATGCTCATCAACAGGCAATGGTAACAAATCTAATGGAGTTAGTGGTTGAAAACCATAAACAATTTCAAATGGTGAATAAGATGTGGAAGAATGAATGCTACGATTATATGCAAATTCAACAAAAGGCAAACAATCCTCCCAAGTTTTCAAGTTCTTAGAGACAATAGTACGCAATAACTGAGTCAAAGTCCTATTAACCACTTCAGTCTGTCCATCGGTTTGGGGATGACAAGTAGTAGAATACAAAAGTTTTGTTCCTAACTTACCCCATAAAACTTTCCAAAAGTGACTAAGGAATTTAACATCACGATCTGAAACTATACTCCGTGGAATTCCATGGAGTCGTACCACTTCACTAAAGAATAAGTCAGCAATGTTAGTGGCATCATCAGTTTTATGACATGCTATAAAGTGTGCCATCTTACTGAACCTATCAACCACTACAAAGATGGAATCTCTACCATGCCTAGTCCTAGGTAAACCCAATATAAAATCCATTGATACATCTACCCACGGCTCACTAGGTACAGGCAACGGTGTATACAACCCATGAGGCATAACCTTAGATTTAGCCTTTTTACAAATCAAGCATTTATCACACAAACGCTCAATATCTCTCCGCATTTTAGGCCAATAAAATGTTCACTCAATACCCCTAAGGTCTTAGAAATGCCAAAGTGCCCCATTAAACCTCCCCCATGCGCTTCTCTAACTAACAACTCACGCATACTACAAACATGAATGCATAATCTATTCTCCCTAAACAGAAACCTGTCATGTTGATAGAATTTATTAAAGGTAGACTTTTCACATGCAGCATAGATGGTACTAAAGTCAGTATCATTTGCATAAAGTTCTTTAATAAATTCAAACCCAAGCATTCTTGCACTCAATGAAGTAAGTAAAGCATACCTTCGCGATAGTGCATCAGCGACAATGTTTTCCTTACCTTGTTTGTAGCGAATTACGTATGGAAATGTCTCAATGAACTCCAACCACTTTGCGTGTCGTTTGTTCGACTTACCTTGGCCCTTCAAGTGCTTCAATGATTCATGATCAGTATGGATCACAAATTCTCGAGGCCACAGATAATGCTGCCAAGTCTCAAGGGCTCTCACTAGCGCATACAACTCCTTGTCATATGTGGGGTACCTCAAAACTGCTCCATTCAGCTTCTCACTAAAGTAAGCTATTGGTCGCTTTTCTTGCATAAGAACAGCTCCAATGCCTATTCCGGATGCATCACACTCAATCTCAAATGTCTTTTCAAAATTGGTTAGCGCCAAAACTGGTGCACTACATAACTTCATTTTAAGATCCTGGAATGCACGCTCCTGCTCTTGTCCCCATTTGAAACCAACAGTTTTCTTCACTACTTCAGTCAGTGGTGCAGCAATACTACTGAAGTCTTTAACAAATCCACGGTAGAAGCTTGCTAATCCATGGAAGCTTCTAACTTCTGTCACTGTCGTTGGTGTAGGCCAATCCTGAATCGCCTTCACCTTCTCTACATCAATTTCGATGCCATCTGCACTTACAACAAAACCAAGGAAAACAATCCTATCCATACAAAAAGTGCACTTACCAAAGTTAGCATACAGTTTTTCTTGTCTCAACACTTCAAGAACATGCTTCAAATGTGTAACATGCTCATCTAATGTTTTACTGTAAACTAAGATGTCATCAAAATAAACTACAACAAACTTACCTATAAAAGCACGCATAACATGATTCATCAATCTCATAAATGTGCTAGGTGCGTTTGTAAGACCAAATGGCATAACTAACCATTCATACAAGCCATACTTGGTCTTAAATGCAGTTTTCCACTCATCTTCTCTCTCTCATGCGAATTTGATGGTATCCACTCTTTAAATCAATCTTACTAAAAACTTTGGAACCATGCAATTCATCCAACATGTCATCTAGTCTAGGAATAGGGTGACGATACTTTACCGTTATATTGTTGATCGCTCGGCAATCAACGCACATACGCCACGACCCATCTTTCTTAGGAACTAGAAGAACTGGTACGCCGCACAGGGACTCATACTTTCTCTCTAACATACCCTTTCTCCATCAACTCCCTCACTTGCTTCTGAAGTTCCTTCGTCTCCTCCGGATTGCTTCGATAGGCTGGTCTGTTGGGAATGACTGCGCCAGGTAAGAAATCTATCTGGTGCTCAATACCTCTAATGGGTGGAAGCCCACTAGGAATGTCCTCTGTCAGCACATCACTGAATTCCTGCAAAAGAGATGAAATGGACACAGGAAGCAAAGGGTCAGTGTTAGCAATACAAATACAGTTTTAGACAACAGAACCTGGGCGACGCTGTTTCTAGGCTCGCGGCCTATTTGAGAATACGAAATAACATGGAGTCGCCACCCGGTGTGAACCGGGACAAAGATTTAAGGCCGCACTCACCCCTCGCAAGGGAAGACCTCAAACCGTTGGGTTCAGAATGGTCCCTTACTTATGTCATTGTGTGATGATATAATTTGTGCACTAAATCAACCGCACCTATCCAATAATCATGCTCAAGGGTACTTAGATCTAACATGCTTTCATCCAAATAATTCCACGCAATGTAACACAACAAGCATATTAAACCATTAAATCAACATGTACGAATCATTACCCAAACGCATCATAAACTAAGAACATGCATAGTGAACAACCTAAACATGCTTTAACAAATAAATAACAAATTAAATTAAACCATGCTTCAAATAATAAACAAATAACCTAAAGACTATAACATGCTCAAATACAAGTTTGGATGGGACAAAACATATGTCTCTTAAGTGGTACGTGGCGTTGTATCCCGAGTACAGACCGCACTACCGTCCATTCGGATTCGGCTACGGAATTTACGTCCGGGTTTCCATCCTATATACCACAAAAGGGAACACATGTCCCGCCCATCCAACAATCAAATCATGCCTCAAACGACTCTCATGCAATTATATATCAAAGTAAAATAAAATAAAGAATAAAGAAGATAGGTAAAATGTGCCCTCAGGTCTAACCTCTTTTGTCGTCTAAGAAAGGGGCGTTACACGTCCGTTGGAAGGGTGAATGATCCGCTACTCTTTTAGTTCACCAACTCAACGTCTTTCCTCGATATTTTTCTGTTCGGGCTGCTTTTCAAGTCCGTTTCGCGGCTGCTTCGCTACTACGTTCAGGTCACTGTCTTGATGGTTTAGCGGACTGTTTTAGGTGATTTTGAAGGCTTAGGGAGGTGCGTTTGTGAGGATTTTTTAGGGAAACTTTATGGAGGTTTTGGGGATGGTGTTTAAGTGATTTTAGGACGTTTTGGGGGCTAAGACGCAACAAAAAACCGACCAGAACAGAAGGTGAACTGCGGCAGTTCACAGGTGCAGTGGGGTGCTTTCAGGGACTGTTTTGGGTGATTTTGAAGCTTATGGAGGTGCGTTTGTGGGGATTTTTTAGGGAAACTTTATGGAGGTTTTGGGGATGGTGTTTAGGTGATTTTAGGACGGTTTTGGGGGCTAAGGACGCAACAAAAATCGACCAGAACAGAAGGTGAACTGCGGCAGTTTACAGGTGCATGGGGTGTTTTCAGGGACTGTTTTGGGGCTGCGAATGGGGCTGTGTTTGGAGGGTGTTTAGTGCGACTTTAGGGCTGTGAATAAGTTTTATTTGAGGGTGTTTTAAGGCTGTGAATGGGGGCTGGAACTCGGCAATGGAGGGTTAAGTTTAGGGCTTGGGCGTGAAGGGTGTTGATGATGGAGGGAAGATGCTGCAATGGAGACTATTGGATCTTAAAGGCTCAGCAATGAAGGCTTCAGGGGGATGCTTGGGCGTGCAATGGAGGCTTAAGAGAATGCTTTAGGCGTGTGAGAGAGGTGTATGAGCTAGGCTTCGAATGGGGGGTGAAGGCCTCTTTTTATAGGCAAAGAGAGAAGACTTTCCTAATTAGATTATGAAGGAATCTCCTAATTGATTTCTAATAAGGAATGCATCTCCTAATTAGGATTTGGGATTGGATTTGATTTGGTAATGACTTTATTTGATTTCTTTTATTTAGGTAAGGATTTAACAAGATTTAAACATGTGATTAATGTGCAATTACATAAATAAAAGGCAATGGGCGTGAATCATGGCCAATGGGCATAGGTTTGGTTTGACTTGGTTTGACTTGGGTTGACTTGGGTATTTGGGCTTGGTTTGGGTTAGGTATGTGGTCTATGGGAGTTTTGGGCCTAAGGTGAGCTTAGAAACGGAGGTATAACAAGCAACCGAAGCGAAAACAACGAGATTAAATCCATCGAAAATTCTATTTTCCAACTTTACCCTTCCAACGTCCGTTTCCCGCGACTTTCATGACTAAAGAAGTAGTTGCCTCCATACGAGACTCATCATTGGGCTAATGTGTAAAAATGCAATGCCTACAGTCGCCCCCTCTTTGATGGGACTTGTGCAGTGTGTGACAATGACAATCCTATCAAAGTACATGCAATGCATTTTTACTTACCTGGCTCGCCAGCTGTCACCTGGTCTGCCTGCTGTGCTGAGTTGATAATGCTAAACCCTGTACCTAGGGCGTCGCGGTTGCGTCTCCATACCTAGAGTGCCGCAGTGATGATGTTGGTTGTCTGAGTGCTAACCCCATACCTAGGGTGTCGCAGTGACGCCTCCGTACCTAGAGTGCCACAAATGTCTGAATAGTCCACATGCCGTACCTGGCGTGCTAACCCCGTACCTAGGGCGTCGCTGTGGTCTGAATGCTAACCCTGTACCTAGGGTGTCGCGGTGACGTCTCCGTACCTAGAGAGCCACAAATGTCTGAATAGTCCACATGCCGTACCTGGCGTGCTAACCCCGTACCTAGGGCGTCGCTGTGGTCTGAATGTTAACCCCGTACCTAGGGTGTCGCAGTGACGTCTCTGTACCTAGAGAGCCACAAATGTCTGAGTGCTAACCCCGTACCTAGGGTGTCGCAGTGACGCCTCCGTACCTAGAGTGCCACAAATGTCTGAGTGCTAATCCCGTTCCTAGGGTGTCGCGGTGACGTCTCCGTACCTAGAAAGCCACAAATGTCTGAGTGCTAACCCCGTACCTAGGGTGTCGCAGTGAACGCCTCCGTACCTAGAGTGCCACAAATGTCTGAGTGCTAACCCCGTACCTAGGGTGTCGCGGTGACGCCTCCGTACCTAGAGAGCCACAAATGTCTGAGTGCTAACCCCGTACCTAGGGTGTCGCAGCGACACCTCCGTACCTAGAGTGCCACAAATATCTGAGTGCTAACCCCGTACCTAGGGTGTCGCAGTGACGC
>SKCR01011172.1:0-21874 GCA_019454045.1 Zanthoxylum bungeanum | reverse complement strand
CTTAAATGAACTGAACTGAACTGAAGTAATTCAATTTTTAACAAAAAAAAAACTAACCGAACCCAACCGAATTAACTCATTAATATGATTTTTATTATTTTTTTAAGTCTAATATTTTTTTTTTGTTATTTTATATTTTATATTTGTTATATAATTAATATATTTGATGTTTAGTGATGTTAATTTCATGAAATATTTGTATTTTTTGTTTTGATCATTGTTTTCCCCCCTACATTTTAAATGATCTAAATTATGAAATAATCTCATGAAGTGTTTATATTAATATAATTGTGATGATTATAAGAGTTATTGCGTACAAAATTTGAATAAATATTAGATTTAATGACTATTACTAATTTTTCAATTTTTATTGTTATTGTAAAAAAAACGGAAATATCAAACTGAACTGACAATAAAAAATAATTATAAATTACTTTTTGAAAAAAAAATCAAATAATTGTAATTATAAACTTCTTTTATAATTATACTGAACCGAACCTTACTCACTCCTACTAAAATTACCCCACAAATCCTTCCTTTAATTGATTATTATAAAATAAATATGATTTATCAATATAGATTAACTTTTTTTAATCATTTTATTTAATTCAATTATGTCTGGTGAATTTTATTAAAATACTATTACAATATTGTATGTAGGTATCTTCCATTATTACAAATCAGAAACAAAACCCTCCTCATCTTTAATAAAACTAAGCGAAATATCCTCATAGTTTACAATAAGATCAAAATTATTTACAGCAAAAACCCACATATAAAGGGTTTAACTTAATTTTAGAAAAAAGATATCAGAAAATTTAGCTCATTCTCTTGTATTTGCTTTATTAAAAACCGAATACCCATTATACCATGTTAAGTCTTTACTAGTGTTAACATGAAAATAATTACTAAAAGACTAAGAGGCATTACGTCATTCACGACGAAGAATGAAGAAGGAATTGACCCAGGACGATACAACCCAGGACGATTCGACCAATGGGTAAAGAATCGTGAAGAACGATGAAAGAAGAACGAATATGCGAAGGTGTCTTGCAGTTACGATTAGGCCCACAACCTAACGGTTACTGCACAGTCTGGCAGTAATCCCCACGATCTAGCGGTTATCAGAGCACACGACCCAGCAGTTGCACTCACGATCCAACAGTTGCACGCACGACCCAACAGTTGCACGTATGATCTAGCAGTTACACCCGAGTAGGAGACGTGAGGTTTTAATGGACCGAAGAAAGCGAAACCACTTGAGCGATTAGCGGGACTTTACACTATAAAGGGCTTAGGCGTAGGAAAAAGACAGAAAGGAAGAAAGAAAATGACTCAAAATGAGCAAGTAGTTTAAGTTTATAGTTTTCCTTAGCTTTGTAATCTTTAGGACTGTAATCTGTGTTTGCGCCCCTTTGAGGCAGCACTTGTAATCAAACACCCCTTTCTGAGACTGTCTCATGAGGTTTCAAACCTTACACGCGTACTGATAAAAAATTATGCAAACAGTTTTCGGAAACCCCAGTGGGAAAAATTGGTGCAAGAAGTGAATATGTCTCCGAAAAAAAATATTAAGACTAGTTCGAGTATATAGGAATGAGGATTGGAGCAAACCAACCAAACTCACGTTCCAACTGTAGTGGACCATTTTGAGGGTTTAACAGAAGGAAGTCGTTATGACACTATGAGGGAGTTCAATCCTAACGTGATGAGCGCCTTGTTTGACGAATTCACCTAGGGCGTAGTCAAGCAGGTTTGACTTCAAAATACTCATGTTATAGATAAGTTCATTTCGACTAGCAATTCACATTATGAAAATATGTCCAAACATATGAGTTCATTAATTGAGCTAATGGCTAAATGCGCAAACAGATGGGCAATCTCATCTGGGATCTCACCTCCTCATGCGCTAGACATGAGAATCAATCCTGAGCAAGATTGGGGAACTCGAACAGAGGCTAAACCAAGCAATGTTCCGCCTCCACAAAGGATTGTTGTCCCAATAATGTCTCGCGGAGGGACAAACCCCATTAGTTTTTGCCCACACATAGGGTCGAACATGACGCAATATTAGGTAGTGTTGTCCCAAGGTTTACAAAGGCATGGTCAAGATCATGTCCCATTTGTGAGGGGACCACAACCACCACTTGTAGGGGTGTCATTCAATGGCAACGATGTACTAAGAGAACAAATGACCGAGATTCTCCAAAATCAATTCGGTTTGGGGGTGAGGCCAATTCGGCCAAAATATCAAAAACCGTATCCGGATTGGATTGATTTAGCGTATATGTGGCCCAAGAACTATAAGATACCAGAATTCTCTATGTTCACGGGATCTGGGGAAGTTTCCATTATATAGCATATAAGGCGATTTACTCTTCAGTGTGGAGAGAGAAATGATTTCCATAAACTAAGATTATTCGATGGTTCATTATCAGGAAAAGCTTTTTCCTGATATATCAGCTTACCGCCCAATTCGGGGGAAAATTGGTACCAAATGGAACAATTGTTCCATGCGCAGTTCTATAAAACCGAGTCTGAAGTTACCCTGGCTAATTTGGCAAATTTAAGGCAGTTGCCAAACGAGTGGGCCAAAAAAATTTTCCAAAGATTTAAAGCAGCCCGAAGCCGATGCTATACCTTTGCCAGAAAAAAGAGTTTGTGAAAATTGCTCAAAGTTGTCTTAAATTTGACTTAAAAAGAAATTCCAAGATCGAGAGTTCGTGGACCTCCTCCATCTCACTATTAACGTGGTTAGATATGAACGATTTTTAAGAGAAGATGAGCAAATGAAGAATGCTAGTAAAGGAACTTACGATAGGAATGCAAACTACGAAATAGGAGAAATGAATGTTGAATCGACTAACCTATGCCTGGCCGAATTAATTAAGGGGAAGTCATATGTCTATAAGGCGTGGGTCGAACCACGCCAGAGGTGGAAAATGATAAAAAAAACAATTAGGACTTTTTCTTTTGACGTCACTAAAGTAGATGTCATATTTGATCAATTATATAAGGATAAACAGATTAAACTAAGTGACCGCCACAAATTGCCAAACCCCGAGCAAGTTAATGGTAAAAAATATTATAAGTGGCATAATGCATGGTCTCATTCAACTAACAGTTGCCTTGTATTTCGAAATGTGTTACACGATGCCATAGAATCTGGATGAATAACATTCGAAAAGAAAGACAAGATGGTTGACAACCCGTTCCCTAAGCCATTGGAAATGAATATGATTACCTCTGACTTAACTAAGATGAATTTGCCAAAATTTAAGCTGGTCTTAGATGAATATTAGAACGATCAACGCCTCAGTTCCTTTGAGAGAATAAAGTTGCATCGAGAAGGAAAGGGTCCACAAAATTGTGTATTCGCTGTCCGAACAGTATAGAATATATGAAAGAACATGAAGAAACTTGTAAAAGGGCTCCACCGAAAAGGGAGCCAGTAGCATGGAACTTGAAAACCTTCGCACCAAGGTTCTATGGATAACACTCAAACTTCATTCAAAATGTCAGGACTTTTAGGCCGAAGTTTCACCGGCCTAATGTTTGGCATTCGTATAACCAGCAAGACAAGAACTATGTTCATGTGGATGAGATGACAAGGACCCAGTTGAGATGACATCAAAGGAATTATGGCTGGATGATGCGCCATCGGTGTAAGGTGAAAGCTCTCATTGGCCATGAAAAGCAAGGCCATGTCTTCGCAACCGACACCACTATGAAAGGGAAAACAGCAATAGAAGCCAAAGATGTTGATGGAGAAGAAGGAATCAGTCAGGAATGCAAAGTTTGCTTTCTGAGAAATTCAAACGGGACAATGATGAGACCTTTGGAAGGAATGAAGACGTCTACGATAATGAAGAAACAGGAGTTGCAATGCTTACCATGGAAAGCATGGAGTTTTTGGATGGCGAGGTGACAGATATAGAAGAAGAAATAGATATGCGCGCTGAAGCATAAAGAATGAGAATAACGCAAAGTCGGCTTCTTAATTATACGAAGCCGAAAATCCAGTCGTGGGGATATTGGGGAAGACTTTGGACGGTCCCCATATCTTGTACTATACGAAAAACCCAAGTTAAAATGGATCGTGACCAAAGCAGAGAAACATAGGATATTCACTAGCAAGACTGGTGATGCATCGTCCAGCGGCTCGACCACGTTGCCACCTTCAGGATGGGATTCAGAGGATGATTCACCTCGAAAGGGCGTAAGTGATGGACGAGTAATGGAAATAGGAGTAACTGGGAAAGTAATATTTCCAAAACCTCCGCAGAAAATGACAAAGCATCTCCGACCATTGTATGTCAAGGGAAAGACAAATGGAATACTAGTTACCAAAGTATTGATCGAAAATGGGGCAGCCATTAATGCCATCCCAATAAGGATGCTGGGATGTTTAGCAAAGTCAGAAGATGATCTTATACTAACAGAAGTAGTGCTCACAAGATTCAATGGGGGTAACGACGGCTAAATGAGTTGTCCCCTCAGACTTACAGGTAGGGAGCACCACCAAGACGACAATGTTTTTGTTTTTGTCATAGATGGACCGACCACATATAACATGCTCTTGGGACAAGATTGGATTCACGGCAGCCGATGCATACCTTCTTCTTTCCATCAATGTTTGGTTTTTTTGGAATCAAAAGGATGAAGTCGAAGTGGTGCACGCTGATAATAGACCTTTCGCGGAAAAAAACAAATTCGGTAGAATATTTCATGTATGAAAGAAATTATAGGCCAGTCAGAATGTCAGAGGAAAAAAGGGAATACATCCGTAGTTGCTCAAAATGATGAGTCATACATCACGGAGTTATTGAACGATTTATTCATGCAAGTAAGGCCAAGCGTAGTGGCCTTCGAGAAGCCAGCATGAGGCAAAAAAACTAGCAAGTCAAATGTGTTGGGGTTTTAAGGGGGAATATCAGTAACGCAGTGGAATAGTAGAAAATCAAAATTTTCCGATTTCAAAATTTTTTCTTGGATCAATTAAATAAACTTATTTATTTAATTATCCAATTATCAAATTCTGAAAAAATTTCACAAGAGATCAAATTTCTTGGTAATTATCGAATTGCCCCAAAACTTTGTAAATTGATTATTTTAGCCCAAAAATTATCAAATATAATTTTGGATGATTCTAAATCATTTCTAAAATATTTTTCAACACATCTAATGCATCAAAATCAGATTTCACACAAATCCCCAATTTTTAGTCTAATGCCGTGAGCCACCCAAAATTTTCAATTAATTACAATTTGGTCCCTTTAGTTCAAAACATGCCAAGATCAAATCCAATCAACCTAAAATTTTACATGCATGATATTCATACCATAATACATCACATATATAAAAATTCCCAAATTTGGAGTGGGTTATGAACCCTAATTTTGCAATTTCATCAAATTGTCCAATTTCACCAAATTTACAAAATCCAACACTTTAATCCATTCAATACTTCACCAATCTAGCCTCACCACTTTGAAACAACTCTAGAACAATTCTAGGTCACCAAGGAGTGGCTTACCAACTCTAGAATGGCAACTTGATTTTCCAAAAATCAAAAGTAAAGCTTTGAAACCATTTCAAGCTTACTTACATGCATCAATCTTTCATCAAAGTTCACAACCAAAATAAACACAAACTATAAGAAGAGAGATAACACCAAAGCAACAAAAATTATGCTAAGCATGTTAGAAACATTTTTCATGTTGAAAACTTTAAAGAAAAACTTACAAAACTCAAAGATTTCCAAGCTTTTTCCTTTAGCCTTCAAGCTTTTCTCTCAACTTCTTTTATGTTTATTTGGTATCTAATGAACTTTTCTTAACCCTAAAAATGAAACAAGACAATATATACTTCACCCAAAAAGAGCTTTGGCCGAAATTAGGTAGTATAAAATATCTAGATATTTAGTTTTTGTTTCATTTAAAGCCAACTTGCCAATTTGTTTTAGAAATCATTAACACTTTAATGTAATTCAATAAGTCAACAATTGCAACTCAAAAATATAACACTTATATTCAATTTAGGGTGTTGGCCGAAAATTACAAATAAAAAGGAAAATGGATATTTTCAATTTTAACTATTAAAACAAATATCCAAGGAAGTCAAATTCAATTTGACAACCTTTTCCTTTTATGTAAAGTCAAACATTTACACTTATAATCATTTCCTAACTTTATCATTTGGTAAGATATTTATATTTTAATTATATTAATCATTTAACAATTAAATAAATAATTAAATACAAATATCTCAAATATATGTATTATATTTACTTTAAATATCTCAAATAAATATATTAATGATATATGTCAAATACCTTTATTTGAAAATTTATTAATATGTATTTAATAATATCATATATTAAATACAAATACACATTAATTAGGAAATGACGGTTCGGCCCGTTCGCATGTATTTTTCGTTTAACGTTTAAGCGATTTATAAATAATCATCATTATTTATAAAAGTCGCCCTAGTTCTCTACGAGTATATTTCATTAGTGAGACTCTCTAGATTCAGGTATATCCGTCACAAAATCAAATTTCGTGTCCATAATTTACCCACCCGTAAATTATGACGACAACGGATAAACTAGCTGAATCATACAGGTCGAGGTCATTGCATACGTATAATCCCTCTGTCACAGGTATCCAGATAATACCAGAGATATAGATGTAAACGTCAAATCTCTATAGGCATTATCCCGTCGATGTATCTATTAGCAATCTCTAAATAACATTCAGAACTTACTTACGAAGTATACTGTGGCCACAGATTTAACAGACTGCTAATCATATATGGACTACCTATGCTCTGTACACAGAATTGACGGATCCTATCTTGATACACACAGGATATCCTGAGGATCGGTCCACACCCAACGAACAGGCGGAGGTCTGATCTAAATAGATCGGTGACGTGACTGCCATCTAAGTGTGGAGGATCTCTTATACATCCACAGTGGTATCTCAAGTCGAATGACCACTATGCTACTCAACCCGAGAAGATTCTTATTGACGTTGGTGTACCATCAATTAAGAATCTTCGGTGAGTCGTTCATTGTTTATCCATTATAAACACCTACACGTCTATACGAGTCTCTTTAGACTCATTGTTTATTGGGATAAACCATCAGACCAAGTCTCGATATACGACATGTACTGGTCTCAACGGATTTGACTAACCGACCCGTGTTAGTAAATCTTGACCAGGAACTATGTTTGATAATATACATTTAGCAGTGACACTTCCCAATGTCAATTACAAACTACCTTTGTAACTGTGTACTGTATTATATATTATCGGGCCTTTGTCTAATATATACATATCACTAAACCACATTTAGTTTCAATCTAATCGTAATCAGATCGAATAAGTATATAAAAACAAGAGGTGTAACCATAAATTAGTAATATTATGGAAAAGGTAATTGATCGTATTCATGAATCAGACATAAATACGATGCGGATTGGCGCTCTGAGCACCAACCCCAACAAAATGAAAATGAGCGAGCAAATTAAAAAACAAGTTGCGCTCGTGACTGCCAAAGCCAACTTAATAGCTTATTTACGGGAATGAGAAGTTGAACTCGATGCTCAGGCCACAATCTCGGCCTTAAAAGGAAAATTGATGACTCATCAGGTAGAAAACAGAATAAGGGAAGCATACGGGGTAGATTTCTGGATGAACGACCAAAGGAATGGGATGAACAACCAGAGGAAGAAAATAAGGAACTAGAATGCAGCTTAAACGGACACCAGAAGACGGGCATTATGAGAGTGCAAGACGTTCTGGAGGAGGTAAACCTGGGAGACGAGGACGAAAAGTGCAGCACATATATTGGCGGGAAACTTGATGCCCATGTATGTAAATAACTAATTTCTCTCCTAAAAAGTTATAAAGAATGCTATGCATGGGACTATGAGGAAATATCTGATTTAGATAAAACTTTAGTAGAGCACAAGCTACATATCTTGCCAAATTACAAACCATATAAATAACCTCTCATGAAGTTCGCACCAAATGTCTTGCCTGATATCAAGAAGGAGGTCGAACGTCTACTAAAGGTAAAATTCATTAAGATGACCAGATATGTAGAATGGCTATCAAATATTGTCCCAGTCATGAAGAAAAATGGAAAATTGAGAATCTGCATAGATTTTCAAAATTTAAACTTGGCAACGCCAAAAGATCAATACCTTATGCCTATGGTAGATTCTTTGGTAGACTCTACCGCGGGATACCAAATATATTCCTTCATGGATGGGTACGCAGGGTATAACCAAATTTACATTGTCGAGGATAACGTTCACAAAATGGATTTTCGATGCCCAGGGTCTTTGGCATGTTATGACTGGGTAATGATGCAATTCGGTCTAAAAAATATTGGAGCCACTTACCAACGAGATATGAATTTAATCTTTCATGACATGATTAACAATTTCGTAGAAGTCTATGTGGACAATATAGTGGCTAAATCTATGGCCATAGACGAACATTTCAACACTTAAGAATGGTTTTTGAGCGGATGAGGAAGTTCAAATTAAAATTAAATCCTAACAAGTGCACTTTCGGGGGTTAGCGCCAGGAACTTTCTAGGTTTTCTAGTTCATCAAAGGGGAATTGAAATCGATGACAATAAATCTCGAGCGATTATAGAGGCCAAATCCCCTGAAAACAAGAAAGAGTTGCAAAGTTTCCTAGGGCAAGTTAATTTTTTAGGAGATTAATTTCTAATTGTGCAGGTAAAACTAAAGCTTTCTCATCTATATTAAGGCTAAAAGAAAATGACGATTTCGTCTGGACAAAAGAGCATCAAAGAGCCTTCGAGAGCCTAAAAATTATTTAGCGAAGCCGCCGGTAATGGTGCCTCATGTGCCAAGACGACCGATGAAGCTGTACATATCTGTCGAAGAACAATCTGTAGCTGGAATGATCGCGCAGGACGATAACATGGGCGTAGAAAGAGCCATTTATTACCTCAACAAACATTTATTGAAATATGAATGTAATTATTCTCTGATGGAGAAATTGTGTTTGGCTTTGTATTTTACATGTACTAAATTACCAGCCTATCTTAGGCCAACTACCAGGTATCTAGTTACAGAGATCAATATAGTAAAATACATGTTCTCTCGCCCAATTTTGCATCAAAGGTTAGGTTTTTGGTCTCTTTCATTGTCAGAATTCGACATAAGGTACAAACCTCAAAAGACCGTAAAAAACCAAGCCCTTGCTGATTTTTTAGCTGATCACCTTTGTTTGAGCATAACTAAAGAAATTGACATGGAAATATGCGAATACAGCTTAAAATCATGGACAATGTGCTTTGACGGGTCTAGCACGTCGAAAGGGGCAGGAATAGGAATCGTTTGTGTCAATCATTTAGCAGAAAGGTTTCATTTCATTGTCACGTTGGACGAATGTTGTAACAATAATCAGGCCGAATACGAGGATTTAATATTTTGATTGGAAATAGTCCTTGACATGGGAGTAAACAATGTGTCCATTAAAAGAGATTCACAACTAGTGGTCCAATATGTGATGGGTGCTTTTAGATGCAAGAGTCTATCAGTCTTGGCATTATTAGAAATAACTCAGGAACAGTTAGATCAATTTGATTACGTAGAGTTAGAGCACGTCCCAAGGACGAAGAATGAGGTAGCTAATGAGCTAGCTCAAATGGCCTCAGGATTTAAAAAAATGAGAATTAAAAGTGTGTGTGGAATATGAGAGATTAAACCAGCTTTAGCTAGACGAATGAATGAAGTTGGCATTTTGGATATTGAAAACTGGGTAAGAAATGATTGAAGGAAAGAAATCAAAAATTTCTTAGAGAATCCAAAGAACGGAGGAAATCGAAAGCTAAAATGGAAGGCTTTAAACTTTGTGGTATCAGGGGATGTACTGTACAAAAAGCGCCAATATGGTTTACTGTTAAGGTGTGTGGGGTCGTCAGAGGCCAAGACCATTATGGCTAAGGTGCATGAAGGGGTCTGTGGGGCCCATCAAGCCAGAGTAAAAATGAGATGGTTAATCATAAGGAATGGGTATTAAAAATGGGAGTCTTGCATAGCATACGCAAAGGGATTCATGCCATGTAAAAAACATGGGCCCATACAACGAGCACCAGCAACAGAAATAGTCCTTATCATAAATCCATGGTCGTTCAAAGGATGAGCGATTGATTTTATAGGGAAAATCTATCTTGCATCGAGTAAAAGAACATGTTCATTATTGTCCTTACAAATTTATTTACCAAGTGGGTAGAAGCAATGCCAGTAATAGAAATTTCCCAAGAACGAATCATCAAATTCATTAAAGAGCATATTATTCATAGATTCGGTATCCCCTAAACACTTATGGTAGATCACGAGACTTATCTGAATGGTGAAAAAGTTAAGTGTTTTTTGGGCGAATATGTGATTCAGTTAGTAAATCCTACACCATATTATCCTCAGTCAAATGGTCAGGCCGATTCATCCAATAAAATCCTTAAAGGCCTAATTCGAAAGATGATAATGGACAATGCCAGGCAGTGGGACGAATGCCTGAGTCCAGCTTTGTGGGCATATAGAACATCGCCAAGAACGAGTACCTCGGTCACACCATTCAATTAGTATATGGTCAGGAGACCGTATTACCTGTAGAGGTCAATGTCAAATCCACAAGGGTGGCATTGCAGGATAAATTGAAGCCAGAAGATTATAATGAAGCGATGATCCAAAATCTATTAGAGCTAGATGATATTACATGTGATGTCATGAATCATTTGGAAACACAGAAAGAAAGATTTTCCAAAGGATATAATCGATAAGTCATGGCCAAATCATTCAGAAAAGGAGAATTAGTATGGAAGACAATACTGCTGTTAGATACTAAAAGTCCTATATACGGCAAATGGTCACCCAATTGGGAAAGACCTTTCAAGGTAGAGAACGTATTGCCAAATGGAGCTTATCATTTAAGGAATTTGGATGGAGAAATGCATGTCAGAGCGATAAATGGTAAATATTTAAAAAAAAATATGTGCATTCGTTGTGGGAACATGAAAATGTAGCATTCTTCGAATGTCTATAGAATGGTATATATATATATATATATATGATAATAATAATAAATATTGTTGTTAAAATGAAGGCGGGGTGACATATGGTGATTCATGAAGAACGAACGATGCAACATCCTAACCTTTACAACAAATAAATAAATTACAAAGTCAGTGATTGGGTGGCGGCCGTTGGACGTCTTTAGTGAGCGATATGTCCTTCAAGACCGCAAATGCCTCCCTCAACTATCGTCACTCCTACTGCATCACCTCATCAGCTGCAGTAAGATCGGCCAGACTCTTCTCAAAATCAATTTAGGCCAAGTCTTCATACTCGGCCAAAGATTTGTTCACCTCCTCTAATTATGCAGCAATGGCTTTCCTCTTAGCTTCTTTTCTCATGCGACTCTCCTCAATAAGACATTGGATCTCCCATAGTTGTCGCTCTAAATACAACCGTACTAACTCCTCGATCATCGTCTCGTACTTAGTTTCCTGTAGGGAACAATGAATAGCATTAAGTGAATCACGAAGTCCTTCTTTCTTACAACCGAAGAACGAAGCCCGACCCTCTGGCTGTGTATACACTGATAATGAGGGATGAGAGCTTCTACTTCGTTCTGCAAGTCTTGGAGGAAAAGTCGATTATTCACTGGTATAGGCAAAGTATGAAAAGCCAACAACTGGGATAACTCAGAGGAAAATCTCACTAGTTTAAGCGTATTTTCTGGCAAAGTAGCGTTACCGATGTCCAACCCAGTGAAGAACGCGTATTGACGAACGGCTTCCTGAAGGGCCTCCAAGTCTATGATTGCTCACGCTGAGGATGATGAAGGCTGAGACGGAGTGGAGGCCAGCCAGTCAAGATGATCTGAAATGTCCTAGACTGATTTGCATGAACGGATCAGACACATATTTACAAAAAAAAAGTTAGTAATCGGTGAAATCACTCACGTAACGCAAGCGCATGTATTGCTCAAGTAGTATAAAATGTATCAATCCCACGAGGACTTAATACCTAAGCTATTAATTTATGAAGCCAAATGTTTACGAGTATCTAGTAGATTGGTTGTTTGATTGGATGGTGATTTTAAACTAAAATAAATAAATAAA
Source organism: Zanthoxylum bungeanum (assembly GCA_019454045.1). Taxonomy (NCBI): domain Eukaryota; kingdom Viridiplantae; phylum Streptophyta; class Magnoliopsida; order Sapindales; family Rutaceae; genus Zanthoxylum; species Zanthoxylum bungeanum. The sequence continues at coordinate 9,696 of SKCR01011172.1, read as the reverse complement.
ACAGTGCGAAAGTAAATGAAAGGAAAATTCAATATTATTAAACTATCTAAGGTTGTGAATCCTTCCAATATCTTTTAAAGATGAAGTGATTATCTCATGTTTGTACAATATATCGGTTTATTAACCTGGAACACGAAATTATGCAAATGTATCTTTTGATGGTCAGATACAAACACCCAGTATAACTCAATTAATCATATTCATATGTTAACAAAGTTACCTGGATTCATTTAGATTAAGTTCCAATTATGGCTACCCCCACCCGACAGGTATATTCTTATCATGTAAGGAAATCTACCTAAGAGTCATTTGCCCCGAGGTGAGATCGTGAGCTATTGAGTCAAAAGCTGAAACCGAAAATCTCTTTTCCAAGTTCATTTTAAGTTTACCAAATCAATCTTATTAATGGCCAGTTAACAAGAAGCATTAAGACTAAGGCTCAATAAATAAACCTTTATATTCCCAAAACATAAAATTACCACTTATAAACCGTGATATTGGAATTCATCACAATCCTAGATATGGTATTCAGTTACAACACATATATGATAGTAAGAACTTAAATAAAGTAAATGACATAAAGTAAAGCTTGGAAATTAAAAAGATAAAATAAACAATAAAGAAAATGATGGGGGTTAAAGGATCCACTTTTATTACTTCTAATTTAGATATCTCCCTTATTATAATATATTAACTTTACATGACAATACCAACCGACCATATAGGTGGTATCCTGATTAAGTCAGATTTATGATTAATTCCAACCGACCATAAAGGCGGTATCCAATTTAGTCAGGTTAAAATCAATTTAATTAAGTCCAATCGACCATAAAGGCGGTATCCATTACGTCAGGTTTTAAAATAGTTTATATATTATAACTAAGGGAGATTAATCTAACTATTAGTAATAAAAGTTTTACATTTCACCCCAGCAGGGGGGAGTTACCTCCTCATACTGAAAAGTAAAATAAAGACTAAAAAGTAAAATAAATAAAGAACTATTGTATAAAAAAAAATAAATACAAAAAGCTGTAAATAAACAAACAAGATACAATCTTCTTAATATTCTTAAAGAAATCCCCAGAATGAGGTATAAATTGGAATTCTGATTTCGGCCTTAATTTATAGGCAAAATTTGGTTGCCACATGTCGTTACGCCGAATGCCTTGCATGTCGCGACGGCGGTCGATTTGTGACATATGTCCGCGGCTTCTTGAGATTCTGACACATGTACATATTTTCATCGACAGATGAATTATTGGCTCGGTGTCACGACGCGTGAGGGCTTGCGCATTGCGACGCTGACGTAAGTAATGACGTTGTAGTGTCGGCAACATGGGATGATGACACATGTCCGGCGTATGATAGAAACATTGCTGTGATGTTGACACGTGGCCAGCGCATGTTAGCACGTCCGTATGATAGCAAGTTCTCTGATGTTGACACGTGTCCGGCGTATTTTAGCGCTCGCGATGCAGAAATGACGATTTTGCCCTATTTTCCATTTTTCACTGTTTTGGCCCTGATTGATTCCAGTGAGTCTTGAAACCTTATTTATTTACAAAATACACAAAACACATCAAAATATTCACAAAACTCAACAAACTATACAAAATATTAAGTCAAAGGGATGATAAATATTGATATATTTACCACTTATCACACCCTCAAACTTAACATTTTGCTAGTCCTCAAGCAAAACAACAAAATAAAATACAATAAACAACATTAAAAAAATTAAACTAAGCCACTTTCGTAGGGATCACGGTTGCATTTAGCGTATGCAACAAGCCTTTAAACCCTTAGGTGAGTGGACGAGTTGTAGTCTCGGGAGGGCTTACAACAACGATGCCCACAAACATCAAATGAACACAAAAGCAAAAGACAAAGAGAAAGAGAATAAATAAGTTAATGACTAAACAAGTGAAACTTCTTATCCAAGTTAGTAGTTGTTTTCTTTCTTTCTAAATTACCAAATAAGTAAATTCTCCTATTATTTTTACCATTCTCCATATACACAACCAACAAAGTATTAATCAAATCATTGTGCCCACAATATTCATAAGTGTAGTTGAAAAGAGAGAGTAATATTTTGTCCTAAAGTTATATCAGAATTCACACTTTTTTAGTAATGGATTTTTTTTATTATTTATAATATCTTCAATCCATGTAGCGAGCTTTGGGCCAGTGACTCCCAATCTAGTTGGCTTTATGACACAGGTGTTAAGACACCCTATAGACTTAATTACTCGGATTTCAGATATCTTTTTTTTATTTACAACATCTTCAATCCATGTAGCGAGCTTTGGGCCAGTGACTCCCAAGCCAGTTGGCTTTAAGGGCACTAGGTGTTAAAACACCCCTACGGACTTAATTACTCAGATCTCATATGTTTCTTTTTTTAGATGTTTCCTCCAATTAAACTAGAACACTGAATATTACAGACTTTTCATTTACAACTCATGGCCGTATGTTACCATGCATGTGATAATACATGTCAACTGAGCATATGAAGATCCAATTTAGTCAGTATTATGGAGAATTCACAAATTAAATAATTCAAAAAGAAATAAACAAAAATTAACTTGTTACGAAATAGGTTGAGATACGTCTCATGAGTGTAAATTCTTTATTCAGCTATCTCACACCAATTTCACTTGATTAGTCAAGTTAACAACACAAACAAAATATTTTTTTAATTTTTTAATTTTTTTTTTTTAATTTTTTTTGAATTTTGGTCAATTTTTGAATAAAAACCAAGCAAAAACAACAAAACTAAAAAATAAAATTAAGATACTAATCAATTATTCCCCTCCCCCAAACCTAATTGAGACATTGTCCCCAATGTCTAAAAAGTAGAAGCAAAGTTTAGAAAACAGTACCTAGTTAGCTGAAATTCTACATCTTAAAAGAAAATTAAGGGTTAAGATCTAGATTTATCCGACGCTTCTTACCACGATCATTATCAGACCAGTTAATCTTGGAAATGAAAGGGTCAATTTGTGGTTCAAAGGCTAAAAGTTGGTCAATTAAATCATGGCAGTTCTAGCAGTGAAGAGAATATCTTTTACAGGTTTTGGAAACGAACCCATTTCTTCGGGCATCAACAATAAACAAACAAAAAAATTCATAAACTCCATCAGCGTTAAACAGTCCAATTCGTTTTTGGTATATGTTCAAGTTCGCCCAAGATAGTACTGTATATTTCCTCCATCGTGCCTAAGCCACCTGGCAAAGCAATGAAAGCATCAGCATAGTTAATCATTTCAATAAGTCATTCAGACATACCTGGTACGATAAGTTCCTCACCGTTTGATGGTCTCATAAGATTTGCCTCTTCCAAAGTTTTTGGGATGATTTCCAGAACTTGACTACCTCCTTCCTGTACGGCCCTTGAAACGTACCCCATGTTGGGGTTTCGGGCGAATGGCGCAGCGGAAACGCGGTTCGGGTGAAATCATAATTTAAAACTTTTTCAAATGACCGAATAAATTATTCAATATCTAATATGAATAATTTATTTATTTCACCTAAACCTATTTATTCGATATCAAATAGTGACATAAATATATAAGAAACGTTGCGAAATATTACGAAAAATATTTTTCCGCAAAATGACGTAAAATACGTTTTCGACAGAACGATCACCCGACACTTATGGAGACTACCCAGGTCAGCCCCAATAGTGTTAGGGCAGTTCATGGACAACCGTCACCCGGTTGGCTAAAAAATCACCCGGTAATGCCGTTTTTCGCCGTTTTCGCTTATTTCAACTCCGACACAATTTTCGGTAATTGTTCCAACACCCAAAACACATCCAATACATTCATATGACATCAAAATCATCACAAAAATTCTAGTTTACTCAGATCTGATCCAGAATCGAAAATTATAATTTTTCATGCTTTAAATCCAATTTTTCAAGATTAAATCAATTAATCAAAACACCAACCAAAGTCACCACACATGAAGCACCCAAGAACAATTCTAGGTGTTACAAGAGTGGTCATAACACTCTAGAATGGCAACATGTCATCAAATGAATAAATTGGACAAAGATTACATTAATTCCATCCAAATCAACTTCACACATGCTTCATCACTTCCAATTCATCCACCAAAACCAAAAGCCCCAATTTTAAGGAACAAAAGGAACCCTAGAACCATTCTAACATTTCAAGAAACAAATTTCCAAGCTTATAGATTAAGGATTACCTTTTAATCTCCAATTTCCTAAACTTTTTCCTTGAATTTCCTTTCATTTTCTTCGGGGTTTCATCAAACCAATCTTAGGGCTTATTTTTTAAGGTGGTTCGGCCATGGTTGATCAAATAAGTAAGAAAAAAAAATTTCTATTTTAAATAAGCCATGACTGACTTAAGCATAGTAAATAAGGGCAATTTGGTCATTTTTTCATTTTAATCATATTAAATAAATTAAACTTTATAATAGCAAATCAAATTTGCACACACAAAGCTTTATTAAATCATATCATGTGTCACCAATAATAATTGGACAAATTTCATCACATTTTTGAAAAAGTTTATTAATTAATCATTTAAATATTTAAAAATTAAATATCCAAATAATTAATTAATATAATTATTATTATATATGTATTTTTATTTACAATAAATAACAAATACATATATTTATGGCATGTGTCAAAAACTCATTTGACGAATAATTAATGTGTATCTAATCGTATTATGTATCAAATACAAATACACAGTAATTACGATTGACTAAAATTTCCCTCATGCATGTGTTATCGTTTAACCGATTAATGATTCGAATTAACTCATTTAATCCGATGAAGTATTATGAATAATCCGTATTTTTCTTTTTGCGTTGCCCAAGTGCTCAACGAGTACACTTCATATTGTGGGACTCTCTAAGTTTAGGTTTATCCGTCATAAAATCCAATTTCGTGTCCATAATTCACCCACTCATGAATTATGATGACCATGGATAATCTCGCTAAACTATGCAAGTCGAGGTCATTGCATACGTATAATCCCTCTGTCACAGGCTATCCATATTATACCTGAGGTATATATAAAAATGTCAATCCCGTTCGGTATAATATAGTCGACTTTCAATTTACAATCTCTAAATAACACTCGGAATTATTTTCCGAAGTTATACCACGGCCATGGATTTACTAGATCGTAAACACGTGAGGATGTTTATGCCCTGTACACATGAATGACAGATCCTATCTTGATACGTGCTGGATATCATGAGCATTAGTCCACATTTAACGAACAGGCGGAGGTCTGATCATGAATAGATTGGTGACGTGACTGCCATCAAAGTATGGAGGATAGCTCATATATCCCACTGTGATATCTCAAGTCAAAGGACCACTATGCTCGCTCAACTCGAGAAGATTCCTATTGACGTTGGTGTACCATCTATTAGGAAATATTCAGTGAGTCGTTCAGTGTTTATCAAATAAACACCTACATGTCTATACGAGTCTCCCGTGACTCATGGTTCATCGGGATAAACCATCGGACCAAGTTACGATATACGACATGTACTGGTCTTAGCGGATTTTACTAACCGACCCGTGTTAGAAAATCTTGACCAGGAACTTTATTTAAGGATATACATCTTATAGTGCGCTCCGCAATGTCAATTACAAACTACGTTGTAACAGCGCACTATATTGTAAATCCTATGGTCTTTGTCTAATATACACGTATCATTAAACCAGATTTAGTTTCGAATCTAATCATAATCATATATCTAATCGTAATTAGATTCCATAATCATATATCCACTAGAATATGTCTAAAGAGTCAATGATATGTCATCCAAAGACTCCTTACTCATGTCATCCCTAATGAATTTAATTTTATCTTCACAGTTATCAAACATCATTCCTAAAGAATGACAACGAGTATTACATGTCATGCGTGCACATTTATAGCAAACACCTAATCTTTTAGCTCTTCTTTTCTTAGCATATGTGCTTCTTCCTAAACCAGGCAAATATGAAATAAAAGAGTCAAAAGACTCACCTGCCAATCGGACTTGTGCTTCAATAATCCAATGAATGTCATTAGGAATATATTTGATCATCAGAAATCTCATTCGTTCCAGGCGAGCTTTGTAAACTTTCATAAGAGAGTTTTGAGGGAGAGAAGGAAATTGATTGTGAAGATTTACGATAACATCTTTCATTCTGAAATGAAACTTTACCTACAAAAATTAAACACACAAAAATAAAACACACCAAATCTTAATATATACACAAATTGCATGGGTTGCCTCCCTGCTAGCTCTAAGTTTAACGTCGTCAACTAGACATGACTGGCCAGACGTTAGGCTGGATCTGAAAGTGTGACACTTTTTTTTGTCACACAAATGATTCTCCCCAGTAGTGTTTGACACGCTTGCTTTTAACTTTGAAGGTTTTATTGGAGTTGGGATAATGTAACTCAATGGCTCTATCTGGTAAAACTTGAGTGATTAAGAATGGTCATGACCACCGTGATTTTAGCTTCCCAGTGAATAGTTTCAATCTTGATTTGTTTAACAGTACCCGATGTCCTGGTTCCAATTGTATGCAAACTAACTTCTCATCATGTTTCTTCTTGGCCTTTTCTTGTAAAGTTTGGCATTCTCAAAAGGCTGTATGTGAAATTCCTCCAATTCGTTGAGTTGGTGGAACCGTTTCTCTTCAGTTGCTTGCAGTTCAAGATTTAACTTTTTCAGTGTGCAGTACGCTTTATCTTCAGGCAGATGACATGCTTTAAGTTTTTCAGTTTAACTTTGCTTTTCATCTGTGTTCTGGACGGTACCATCTATCATATCAAGTTTGAAACAATCCTCATTCTTTTCATCATTCGGGAATTCCATGTCTTTGAAAACATTGAATTTTACTTCTTGGTCATGCACCCTTATGGTTAGTTCACCTTTTTGTACATCAATAATGGTTCGACCTGTAGCCAAGAATGGTCTCCCGAGGATGATGGACACGTCTTCGTCTTCCTCCATATCAAGGATAATAAAATCTGATGGGAGAATGAGTTTGTCGACTTTGACCAGCTCATCTTCAACTACACCTCTCGGAAATATGAGCGATCTATCAGCAAGTTACAGAGAGACTGAGGTGGGCATTGCTTCTCCAATTTGTAGTTTCCTGTAAATAGAAAAATGCATCAAGTTAACACTAGCACCTAAATCACATAAAGCCTTACCGAAGTTATGTTCTCCTATGGTGTAAGGAATGATGAAACTGCCAGGATCTTTAAACTTTGGGGGAAGCTTCCTCTGAATGATGGCACTGCATTCTTCTGTCAGTGCTATTGTCTCGTAATCTCCTAATCTCCGCTTTCGTGACAGAATGTCTTTCATGAATTTGACATAGCTGAGCATTTGTTCCAATGCTTCTGCAAATGGAATGTTGATATGAAGCTTTTTGAAGATTTTGAGGAATCGAGTAAACTGCTTGTCCAGTTTATTTTTCTGGAGACGATGTGGAAAAGGTGGAGGTGGAGTGAATCTTTCTTGATCTTTTTCTTTTGTCTCTTTGTCCTCCATCTGTGGGTTTGCTTTGCTGCTTTCTTTTGGAACTTCCTCAGTGGATGCCTTGATTCCAACATCTTTGTTGATTTCAGTACGGCTTTTCAAAGTAATGGCTTGACATTTCTCCCTCCCCCGATTCCTTGGATTTGGTTCTGTGTTGCAAAGAAGGTTACCTTGCGGTTTGTAACTCTGAGCATTGGCCAGTTGTCTCTTTTGATTCTCCAGAGTTTTCAAAGATGCTGCTTGGCTTTGAATTAATGCTGCTTGTGATTGAAACATGGCATCATAAGATGATGCTTGAGAATCGTATTTTGCTTCAAGCTTTTTCAAGTAAGCCAGCACTTCTATTATTCTTGGTTGTTTTTCATACTTCTGGTCTTTGTTTTTCTGTTGGAATCCTGGTGGTGGGTTGTTCATTTGCCCTGAAGTGTTGGTCTACGCGAAATTGGGATGATTCCTCCACTCTGGGTTGTAAGTGTTGGAATATGGATTGTTTCACTGTCTGTTGAAATTATTGACATAATTCACTGTCTCATCATGTTGGTTTGTCTCTGGTACTCCTCCATGTGGTGAACTTGTGGATCAAATATTGCCTTGCATGTTGAGAGTTCCATGAATTTACATATCTGATCCATCTTGGCATTCATTGTTGTGTTGGCTCCAACTTCGTAGATCTCTGCTATTCGTTGAATCATGCTCCTTTCTGTTGGCCACAAAGAATTATTGTTGGTCATTTCTTCAATTAAGTCTCATGCATGATCGTCTCCTTTTTTCTATTAAAGCTCCTCCAACAGCAGCATCAATTGTAGTTCTCATTAGTCCAGAAAGTCCATTATAGAAGGTTTGGACTTGTAACCACTTTGCAATCTCATGGTGAGGATATTTTCTGAGCAATTCCTTGTATCTCTCCCAAGCTTCGCAGAGGGATTTTGAGTCATGTTGTACAAACTACAAAGGATGTAATGTCATTCCACAGCTTTGCAGTTCTGGCTGGGGGAAAATACTTTGCAAGAAATTTGGTGGCTAGAGTGTTCCAAGTTGTGATGGAACCTACTGGTAGTGAATGTATCCAAGCCTTAGCTCTGTCTTTCAAGGAATATGGAAAAACACGCAGTCTCATTGCTTCTTCAGCCGCTCGGTTGTAATTAAATGTGACGCAAACTTCCAGGAAGTTGCTGATGAGGGCATTAGGATCTTCAGTTGCATTCCCCCCAAACTGAATTGATTGTTGTACCATCTGAATCCATGTTTTGATGTCACACGTATTTGCTAGTTAGAGAGGAAGTACAATACATGAAATGAAGCCGTTAAGCACCGGAATAGTTCTGTCTCGAATATAAATTGGTGGTACAACATCCAAAGGTTCAAGTTCCATGTTGATCAGTGCTTCTTGATCTTCTCGTCTTTCTCTTCTCAACTGTCTGATTGTTCTTTCAATTTCTGGGTTAAGCGGACAGATTTCAAAGCTTTTGGTACTTCTCATGTAGTGTCTGAGAACCTGAAACACAAGAAAAAAGAAATAATAAATAAAAGCAAATTACACACAGTTAAAGGTATTTAACCCCAAAATTAATAGTGAAAGATAAATAAGTCCCCAGCAACGGCGCCAAAAACTTGATCGGTGAAATCACTCAATTAACACAAGCACACGTATCGCTCAAGTAGTATAAAATGTATCGATCCCACGAAGACTTAATACCTAAGCTATTAATTTATAAAGCCAAATGTTTACGAATATCTAATAGATTGGTAGTTTTATTGGATGGTGATTTTAAACTAAAACAAGTAAATAAAACAGTACGAAACTAAATGAAAGGAAAATTCAATATTATTAAACTATCTAGGGTTGTGAATCCTTCCAGTATCTTTTAAAGATAAAGTGATTATCTCATGTTTGTGCAATATATCATATTATTAACCTGGAATACGAAATTATGCAAAAGCCTCTTCTGATGGTCAAATACAAACACCCAGTATAACTCAATTAATCATATTCTTATGTTAACCAAGTTACCTGAATTCATCAAGATTAAGTTCCAATTATGGCTACCCCCGATAGGTATTTTCCTATACTGTAAAGAAATCTACCTAAGAGTCATTTGCCCCGAGGTGAGATCGTGAGCTATTGAGTCTAGGGTTGAAACCTAAAAGCCCTTT
>SKCR01011171.1:0-21651 GCA_019454045.1 Zanthoxylum bungeanum | reverse complement strand
GCTTTCTGGAAGGCGCGTACGGCGCGTGTGGGCTGCCGGGACCTCCGTTTGATCGCCGAAAAATATCACTGTGCTCGTCTCGCAGTGAAAAGTCCGATGGTATGCTCAAAACCGATTTTTGACAACTTTCGTCGGAACCGGTTTTCCAAACCGAAGCTCTGTTTCTGAGTTTCGGGATCCCACCGTGGAACCTTAACTCCTGATACCACTTGTTGTGATGAAGCACACACAATAGATGAGATGTGAGAGGAAAACTCTTCTTTTATTACACCACAAAAGAATTACAAAACTTTTATACAAAGCTTTACAAAAAATCTCTCAACACTCTTTACTCTCTATTCTCTCTATTTGGGATGATGAACACTGATCTGGAGGGCTCAATTTATAATGTCAAAACCGTGTGAACAGTGTCACACGGTTTGGCAAAGCTGGCTTCCTGCTTCCTGCCTTCACACGCATGAGAGCTGGCTTCCTCATGCACCGTTTTCCAACTTGCAATAATCTGGCATGCATACTGCATGCAAGTTGTTTTCAACAAACATCACTCTGCATCCAATGTATTTGGAACATGACATGGAATGAGTTGTAGCTTAATCGTAACGTAATGAGTTTAGAAGCATTGGTGATGGAGTTGGCAAACTCAAGAATCAATTTGTTATTTAAAGATGCTCGAAATTCTTGTTATATCTTAAGAATAGCATGATCGTTGGTCTACGTAATCCCTATAAAATTGAAATAAATAAGAAAAACATATCTATTAAAAACAATTACATATAGTCATAAAAAGCCAAAAACTAAATGCAAAGGTACAAATTCTAGGAACATCAGATTTCTTAGTCCAATCAGTGCTATGCTCAAAATAATGGCTTTTATTCCATAAGTAGAAATAAGAAAGAGTACGCATAAAGTTAACAAACGCAAAAACATTACTACATTATTTAGTTACAGGAACAACATCTAGAAACTTCACTTTAATCTTCTTGAGCTTTGGCACAACATCTGCCATTTCCATTCTCTGGTCAGGTGATTCTGTGCAACAGTCCAATGCCAAATGCATGATGCTTAACAAACAATCTCTTTCGGCAGTAAAAGCTTGCTCTCCTTGCAACAAATTTGCATCAATAACTTTAATCAATCCATGAGGTATTGAATCATTTATCCACTTCTTTAAACTCATTTCTCCGGAAAACATTTCATCAGTGGGCTTCTTTCTTGTGAAAGTTTCCATCAATAAAACTCCATAGCTATAGACATCACATTTGGATGAAATAATTCCCTCTGATCCGTACTCTGTATTTTTTAATGTACATTTATAAAGATATTCCATTAGATATATAATAAAGAAATAATAATCTTACGATCATAGTCAATGCAAGCTTTACTTATATATGATTGAACAAATTGTGAAATATAAAATTGAATTGAAATATTACCTGGTGCCATATAACCAATTGTAGCCATTGTCATGGTTTGTGTCACGTAATCATCTTGTTCACCTAAGAGCTTAGAAATTCCAAAGTCGCTCACATGTGCAACCATATTTTCATCTAAGAGAATGTTGCTGGGCTTCAAGTCACAGTGAACCACATGTAATGAATGACCGTGATGGAGATATTCAAGAGCGAACCCCACATCTATCATTATATCCAATCTCTGTTGGATATCTAGAAAATAGTTGTGAGAATATAACCACTTCTCAAGACTACCATTAGGCATGAACTCAAGCACCAGGGCTTTAAAATCTATATTACAACAGCTGCTAAGAATCTTGACAAGATTTCGATGACGAATATTTCGCATACTTCACATTCAACCTCAAAACTCCTAAATGCTCTCTCTAGTAGATTGAAAACCTTAATTGCTACATTAGTACCATCATAAAGTGTCCCTTTATAAACTGAACCAAAACTACCTGTACCAAGCAAGTTGCATTCGTTAAATCCATCAGTTCCCCGTTGAATATCTAGGTATGAAATTCTTCTCCATGTTACCAAAGATGATGAATCTTCACGATCTGGAATTCTTGTACTCTTGTTTCGGCTTCTTATAAAGAAGATAATTACAATTGCTATTAGTAAAGTGAATACTATTATCGGCAAAACATATTTCAGGACACTTATAGCAGCCTTTTTGGATCCAGTATTGTTATCTTCCTTGCAAGATGGTACTTGTAGCCTTGACGGACCACAGAGTGCATAATTCCCAATAAATGATTGAGCAGATAAATTTCTAAAAGGACCATTTGTAGGAATTTTCCCTTCTAACTTATTGTGAGACACATTAAGTTGTTTGAGATGTGAAAGTGCCTCCAATGACTTGGGAATTTCTCCAGAGAGATTGTTAGTAGAGAGATCTAAGGATTCCAAGCTTATCAAATTGCCAAATGATTCAGGAATTGGACCTTGAAATTGATTACCAGCCAAGGACAAGGTTACTAGATCTTTGAGAACACCAATGGTCATAGGAATATTACCTGATATTGATTTCTTGATAAATCGAAATCTATCAAGACCTTCAAGTTCTGTATAATTGATGGCAGAGAACCACTTAGAGAATTTGATGACAAATTTACATACATGATGTACAAGATATTCCACAAGGATGATGGAATACTAGAAGTAAGCTCGTTGGAGTCTAAGCGAAGCTGTCTTAGAGACACCAAATTGCCCAAACACATTGGTATGGATCCATTGAGCTTATTACCCTGCAACCCTAATGAACTCAACCTCTCCAAGTGACATAAATCGTAGGGAATGGATCCATGCAAATTATTATCAAAGAGACCTAAACCTTGTAGCTGTTGTAATCTTCCCACCGTAGTTGGAATAGTTCCACTCAAGTCATTGTTGTAGAGGCTTAAAAGTATCAGGCCACGTAAATTGCCAATCTCTCGAGGAATGTTGCCCTGGAGTTTGCACTCGAATGCAAAGAAATATTGAAGAGAAGCTGAGAAATTCCCAATTAATGGTGGAAGGATGCCACCTAATGGATTAGAACCTAAGTTTAAACGCGCTAGGTTACGACAACTAGTCAAAGAAGAGAGAAAATTCCACTCAAAATTTGATGATTCGGTCGTCAAGTTATTATTCCTAAGATGGAGCGTCCTGAGGAGTCTCAAGTTGCCAAATGTATTCGGAAGTTGGCCATGGAATGAGTTGTAGCTCAATTCTAGTGTAGAGAGTTTAGAAGCATTGGTGATGGAATTGGGAATTGTTCCGATAAGCTTATTTATTGGCAAGATTAACGTCTCCAAGTTCGGAAGCGAGTGGCCAAGTGTTGATGGCAGATGGCCTGAGAGTTGATTGCTATAGAGATTGATGAGTCTTATGGTTGAAATATTGAAGAGCGTTGGTGGAATGGGACCAGTTAAGTTATTGGGACCAAGATTTAGAGATTCCAGAATTTGTAGATGGTCTATCTCTTTTGGAATTTCACCTGCAAGAAAGCCAGCATTGGAGAGTTATTCGGCTTTTCAATTTCTTCAGTTCATAAACACCCGAAAAATGATCATAAAGATTTTCTTTTCATAATTTTTATTTTAAAATATTTTCACAATTTATTTACTTTATAAATTAAATAAATTTATAATTAATAATTTCATAAATTAATTTATAAATACTATATGAAAATATTAAAATATCATGATTTTTATAAATAATTAAAGAGCAAAATTATAAAAATGGGGTCTTTGTAACTATTTTTCAAATGAAATAAATTTTTATGACTAATTAAACATTGCGGGTTTATTTATCATTTTCCCTCAGATTTATAATAAAGAAAGATACAACGATATATTGAAGGGATTGATATATTGTGATGGTGATTATATTTAATGAAATAATCATGTCCTGAATTTCAACGTTAAATGTACTAGTATTTACAGTGTAGATATATTTTCGATCAAATTGAATAATTTGATAAGAATAACTGATTACTAGTTAAGAACACACACACACAAAAAAAAGAAGAAGAAGCTGTTCGAAGATTTGAAATTGAAGAATCCACCTAATGTCATGCGACCGTTGTTGTCTGAGATCACATTTTTGACAATGATGCAACCACTTTTGAAAATGGTGCAAGTTTCTAAATTACTTTAGGTGGATCACTATTCATTTGTTGAAATCTTGAGCTTAAATTTTGCTATAAATACATAGCTCATTTGTGAGTTTTAGGCATCCCAAATATTAAGCTTCAAGGCAAGAAAGCTTAGTGAGTGTAGAGAGAGTGGGGTTTTTGTAAATTTTAAATATTTGTAAATTATGTTCTTATAATAATATAATTCGATTTTTCTCATAAATACTCTTCAGTGATCAAAGAATCACAACAAGTGGTATAAGTAGCTTTGATTATGTATTGGGGTCGTAAAACTGAAGAACGGATTTCAGTTTGGAAAATTTGAGTTTCGAGAAAGTTATCAAAAATTAGTGTTGACCATACCATCAGCTTTTTCACGTCGAGACAAACACGATGGTATTTTTCGGTGATCAAACAGAGCTCCAAAGATACCGCACGCGCCTTCCATAGAGCAGCTCACATGCCGCCACGCGCCGCATGCGCATCCAAAGGTTGAAGACAATGATGTGTCTGCCATGTTAGCACCACGTCAGCGTACAGTCATATCACAGTCAGCGGCGAGTCAGCAGCCATGTCAGTGCCATGGCATCTGCCACGTCAGTAATCTCGGTCCAGTCAGCAATCACGTGTCAGTCACGTAATCTGCCACGACAGCGACATATCATCTACCACGTCAGCATCACATCATTTGACACGTCAGCATTCAGTCCCATTTTACAACGTCAATAGCCACGTGTCAGCACATGTCAACATTCCTGGTAAATTTCATTGAGCCCCTGAAGTATTTGAAATTTATATTTTAGCCCCATAAGTTTTAGAATTTTATAAATCACTCAATGTGTCGGATTTGGACCAACGAATAGTCAAATCCATCATTTTCGACCGTTTTGGACATAACGGTGACCTCCGATTTATGGAAATTAGCACTAATTCTGTCTTATTTTCATTTTAAACTTTAGACTTAAAATGGAAATAGAATATTCATGTTCTGGTGCAATGATCAAACTGACAGCAATAAATTACTCCCTCTTGAGGCCTCAGATGATAGATTATTTATACTACAAAGAAATGTTCGATATTATCGAGGTGAAGGGAATGAGACCAAATTCTGTTAAGGAGTATGATTGGAATAAACTCAACAACAAAACTCTCGATCAAATTAGGCAGTGGATCGGCCACAGTGTCTTCCACCACGTAGCACATGATACAAATGCTTACGAAATATGGGCAAAGCTGGAAGACATATACCAGGCCAAGACAGCTCAAAATAAACCCTTAATAATGAGGTGTTTGGTAAACCTGAAGCTACGGAGTGGAACTTCCATTGCAGAACGCACCAATAAGTTCCAAAACCTGGTGAACCAGTTGTCTGCAGTAGACATGAAATTGGTCCTACTACTCAGTTCCCTTCCTGATAGTTGGGACACATTGGTGGTTACTTTTAGCAATTTGGCTCCAGGAGGGGAACTTACAATGCCTATGGTAAAAGATGCTCTGTCAAATAAGGAGGCCAGAAGAAAGGACGTGGGTACAAATCAGACACAAGCCCCTGTCACGGAGAATCGATGAAGACATTGAGATAAAAATCAAGGTAGAGTGAGAGATAGAAGCAAAAGTAGAAGTAAATCCACAGACAGAAGAAAGCATATTTACAAGTGCTACTATTGTGGCATAGAAGTCCACTTAAAGAAGAATTTCTGAAAGCTGCAACAAGAGCAAGTTAAGGCAATTCCCAACTGAAGAACAATGATGCGAAGACACTAGTAGTTGCCTCATGAGATGTAGCTACCTGCTTCATCCAAGAAGAAATATGTATTCACACTGCAACCCAAGATGTTGAATGGGTCATAGATACAACAACATCCTACCACGTCATCTCTCACAATAATTTCTTCACAACATACAAAGCAAAAGAATTTGGTGCAACAAAGATGGGAAATACATGTTCCTCTCTGATAGTGAGAATTGGCCATACTCAAATACGGAAAAATACAGGGTATACAATAACCCTGAATGAGGTGGTCTGTTGGAGTTGGTGCTTGGAGTGTCAATACGAATGATGTATAATATATTATATTTTATTATTTATTAATAAAATAACTACATCTTCATTTCAAATCTTATTAATGATAATGTCATTATGCATATTAGAAGGATATATATGCTGAGAATTACATCGACCTTAGAATAGTCATGTAGTAATAATGGACACTAGGTGGTTCGATATTGGGATAATATTACTATTATAAACTATTCTTAAAGTAAATATTTATAGTCGTTGATTTTGAAATATGGTCGAAATCCTATAACCGAGAAGACAAACACATATCGTATATTGGAATTGGAGTTCCAATGGTTTAACCCAATGTACCATGAGCATGGGAAGCTCGTATAGACATGTGGGTATTCATTGGAGCGAATACTGAATGACTCACATGTGATTCCTAATAGTTGGAAGTACACACCACCGTCAATAGGAATCTCCTCGAGTCGAGTAGCATATGTGATCCTTTGACTATAGGATAACATTTATTTTGTGTGAGATCCTCCACACTTTGATGTCATGTACGTCATAAATCTTTCATGGTCTAGCCTCTAGACGTTCGTTGGGTGTAGACCGATACATTCGTTAATCAAGTGCATATCAAGATAGGATCTGTCGGCCTGTATGTGTACCATAATGGGTTTAGGTATCTATGTGTGTAAGTCACAATTCTTAAGACTTTGGCGCTAAAACCAATCACCTAAGATGGATGGCTTTTAAAAAAAATGGTTTCTGATTAAGTTGTACAGAATCGTGGACATGTCGACATGAGATGTGCACTTTGGAAACTTGACGGTGTATTATATGTTTCCTAAGCACAACTCGGATAGCCTCGACTTGTATAGTTCAGAAAGTTCGTTCGTGTTCATCACGAATTCGGAGGTGACCGAATTGCGTACACATTAGCTAGGCTTATATGACGAACGTGTTTAAACTTAGAGAGTCTCAATTAGGGGTGGTAATTTGGGTTAGGATTTGTTTATTTTTTCGATTCGATTCGATTCGTTTTAAAGCGAATATGGATTTGGAAAATTAGATTCGCTTAATAAATGGGTCAATTCAATTCGATTCGTTTAATAAACGAATTGAATCTGAATTTTTTTGAGATCATTAATTCATTTATTCGTTTAGAATTCATTTATTAAACAAATCATAAATGAATCCAACTCAAATCCAATTCATTTAGTATTCGTTTAATTATATTATAAATTTATCCTTAATTTTATTGATTATATTTATTAAACGCGAAGGATATTTTAGTAATTTCGTATATTTAACCTTAGTATATAAAGTAAAAACTAAGATCTAAACCTAAAATCTAAACTTAAATCTCACTCTCACCCCTCACCAGCCGGGCGCCTCTCTCAATCACTCTCAA
This sequence comes from Zanthoxylum bungeanum, assembly GCA_019454045.1. NCBI lineage: Eukaryota > Viridiplantae > Streptophyta > Magnoliopsida > Sapindales > Rutaceae > Zanthoxylum > Zanthoxylum bungeanum. The sequence continues at coordinate 14,155 of SKCR01011171.1, read as the reverse complement.
TCAAACCTCAAATCTCAATTGAACTCAAATCTTGTGGTAATCTGGTAAGTCGTAGCTATCGTATATTGATTTCTGCCTTTCTGGTTCAATCATTTGTGTAGTTGTTGATTATTATAGGTAGGTTTGTTAAATATTTAGGGATTTCTACTATTTGTTGGGTGATGTCCCTCGCTACATTCTGAACTCAGATCTGACATTAAGGGATTTCTTCTAGTAACGTGACTTTTATTATCTCTTATCTATTTTCACTTTGTGTTTAATAGTCAACATTAATCCTTTTTTTTAATACTTTCAATGTATTGTAGAATCTTGCTAACCGATCACTGGTCGATGATGTGCTCAAGAAAGTCAATGGACTGAAGCCAATTGCAGATGAGCTAGGCATGTCTTTAGCTCAACTTACAATTTCATGGTGTGTTACAAATCCTAATGTATCTTCAGTTATTACTAGTGCCACAAATGAATCCTAGGTTTCTTTGAAACTTATTTGTAAAATAGTTGCATAATAGGAGTCCATCTTATTTTTTGAATTGATATGCTGTAAAAAGGGTCTTTTGACTGAACAAAGAAGATGACCTTATTTCCTGATGGAGCCAAATTATAAACTATTAATGTTTTCTCTGGATTGGGGTTCTGAATAGTGGCAAATAGGTTTTTTATTCCATTTGAAAAATGAAAGCAACAAAAAGATTCAGAAGCTACTCAGTTAGGCATATTGTTCACTCTTCTTATCCTATAGGCCTTTCTGAGATTCGCTTAAATCCACTGATAATTTTTGTATAGGACTTAAGTTTTGGGTTTTATCAATTGGTATAAATTTATGAACTATATGTGAGTCTTACAATATGTAATCAATTGATGTGGTCTGGATGACTACCCCACAAACATTTCATCGGTTATATATTTATATCTGTTTTTGAAAGGTTTCTTTGAAAAGGTTTCACTGCACTTTGCTTGTTTGAATTGTTTCTTTCCACTATGCAGATTCAAAAGAACATGAAAACTATTGATGTCATTCCATTATTGACTCCTACAGTGAAGGACAAGATTGAGGTCGTTGTTCTAAGCAAGCCAAAGCGTCCAGAATCATATGGATAGGTGTAGAGTATTTTAAGTATTATTATGTAATTGATTTATAATTTGAAATTTGATGCTTGTTGTAAGGATTTTAAGACATAATAATGAATATGCTATTGTATATGGATGCTTAGATTTTGTATTTTATTTTGATCAAACGAATCAAATACGAATATTTGATTATTAAACGAATTAAAAATTTGATTCATTTAATGTTATATAAACAAATCAGATGTGAATATTCGTTTAGTAAATGAATACTAAATTCGATTTGATTCATTTGATTTTATGTAAACAAATCGAATATGAATATTTGTTTATTAAACGAATCGAATCTGAATCATAATATCAAGATTCGTTTAATAAACGAATCGAATTCGAATTTAGTGCATTATAATTCGATTCGTTTAGTATTCGTCACGAATTCAATTCGTTGATTCATTTTGCCACCCCTAGTCCCAATATGAAGTGTACTCGTTAAGCACTTGGGTAGTGATTAATTTTGATAAAAGATAGTATTCGATATTATAATTATCAACAAAGATAATCAAGTGTTATTGGATAACATCGATTATTTACTTTGACCTAATTGGATTAATTGTATTAATTCAATAATTACACAATGGCTTAATTATAAATTCATAAATATATCTACCATTTAAGGATATTTTGGTAATTGTAAATATATAATTATATGTGTTTTTGGCTTGATTTAATTGGATTAAATCAAAGTTGCAAACATTGAACTAATCCATTTGCTAATCTTTGTCTTGATTTAATTGGATTAAATCAAAGTGGTAGACAAATGTGATTATTATACATATTTGGATAAATTGGATTAAGCCTACTTAAAAGTTGATTAAAACTTTTATTAATTAAAAATGTTCTAAGTTTTGCTTTAAATAGCAAGCTTGATGAAGGTTTTAATTAAGCTTAAGCAAATCAAAATGAGCTTGAGAATGCTAAGCTTGCGAAAGCTAAATACAAGTAATTCTTGGGAAAATTAGCCTAAGTTAGAAAAGTGTTTAGAGAAGTTTTGAAAGTTCTCTACAATATTTCACCTAGGAGAAATCAAGATTGGATCTTGGAATGAAGCTTGCTTGTATTGGAATCAAGATTGGATTTTGGAGTCAAGCTTGCGAAACCTTGGAAGTTCTCCAATAATTTCAACAAGGAGAATAAGATTGGAGCTTTTGTATCAAGCTTACTAGGTAATGTTTGATCTTCTCCTAAGCTATGTTCTTCATTAGTGAGTTTTTCATTAGTGAAACATATAGTGAGAATTATGTATTGGATGCATAATTACATAGCTTAAGTTGAAATTAGGCTAATGAATTGTGCTAGGATGCTTTGGAAGTATAAACACAATATGCTTGTAACTGGGTCAAAGATATTCATGTTGGACATAGAACAAATTAATTAGAGTTTAGAACTCAAGATTAAAGCTTAGAGCTATGGCCACCATTTTAGAATCACTTGATCAACTTGGGTGAACTAGAATTGTTCATGAGACATTTCATAGTAGGATTCTAAATTGGTTTGTGTTTTGATTCAAACAAATGTATATATGTTTTTAGAATTCATGTATGTTAGTTGTATAACATGTGTTGATGATGGTTATGATGCTAAAATTGGATTTTATATGCATTTGAAGTATTATGAGAAAATTAGAAGTGTTTAGTATTGGTTTTAAGTAGAAATTGCTCAATGTCTATGGCAGCGTCACGACTTTACCCCTCTAGCATCACGACACCGAGTATCAGACCTAGGCGCGTCACGACGCTCACCCTTTCATGTCACGACGCCGAGACGTTTAGCTCCTACAGTTGCTCTCGTAATTTAGAACTTCTTGACGCCCAAGCTTCGGCGTCACGACGCGCTGAGCTGAGGAATATTGAAGCTTTATTTTCTCTATTTTGGATTTTTCGGACTCCCTTTTGTCCTACGGACTCGAAACTGAATGTAGTTTTACATAAAATATTTTAAAATACACTCATGCTAGATATCCATGGGTTATACCCACTGCCACTATGTGGAGCATCGATCCGACCCTAGGGGTTCAACATCCGCTCTGATGGAGACATGTTCTAGAATTTCGACTCAATCTACTCTGGGGGTAGCCCTTGACAAACATGGCTATACTAGTCACTTTAGCAATGGCATATGGAGAATGATAAAAAGGTGTCATGGTCATCGCCTGATGATATATTTTTGGCACTTTATACACGACTCATGTGAATATATATGCAAAGAGACTCAATGTAGCTAAACATGAGACTTCTCAAAATCAATGGCACTAAAGACTCGGTCACATGAGTGAGAACGGATTGTCTACCTGGACAAAAAATGATCTAATCACTGTATCCAATAATACTTTTATAGATCCTTGCAATCACTGCCTATTCTGTAAGCAACATAGAGTCTATTTTAATTTTTTTCCTGTAAGAAAATCAAAGATGCTCATTCTGGTGTACTTTGATATTTGTGGTCTCTTAAAGGTTAATTCACTAGGCGGTAACAAATACTTTCTGACTTTCATTGACTATGCTTCTTATAAAGTGTGGGTGTTTTTTCTGAAAATAATAGATCGAGTCTTGGATTATTTCAAACTGTTCCATGCTATGGTAAAACATGAGACAGTGAAGAAACTGAAGTGCCTCTACACAAATAATGGAGGTGAGTACACTTCTAGAGAGTTCGATGCCGACTGCAGAAGACGCGACATTCGACATGAAAGAACTGTTCCACGCACCCTACAACATAATAGTATTGCTGAAAGAATGAACCGCACCATTATGGAGAAAGTCATAAGCATAATCAGCGTGGCTAAGCTGCCAAAGCCATTCTGAGGAGAAGCTGTTCGCGTCGTTTGCTACGTGATCAACAAATCACCATCTGTACTATTGAACTTTGAGATTCCGGAGAAAGTGTGGTCTGGTAAGAATTCATTTTATTCTCACCTTAGAACATTCGGTTGTTTAGTCTTTGCACATGTATCTAATGAGCTCAGGTAAAAGCTCAATGGAAGGACTACTTCATGCATCTTCATAGGCTATAAAGACGAGGAATTTTAATATAGGTTATTGGACCCAAAGGAAAATAAGGTCATCAAAAGTAGGGATGTAGTGTTTCTTGAAGACCATGCAATAGAAGACAATGAAAAGCCCAAATTTTTTTCTAATTCTAGTGCCGATAAAATTGATTCAAATCTAGAAACAACCCTAGCACCAACACGAATGGCCACAGATAATGATGGGGTGCATGATATGTCAGAAGTAGAACCCGATAAGGAAGATAGTGTTGAGTAGATGGAGCTGAAACCCGCTCCATCAGAGGTTACAAGATCATCCACAAATTTAGATGATGACGGACCTTCAAAATCCAGTGAACCTCCAGTACGAAGATTTGAGCGAGGCCATATTCCATCAACCAAATACTCAGGATCTGACTATATTCTACTTACTGACGAGAGGGGGCCATAAAATTTCAAGGAAGCTGTATCTCATAAAAACAAAAGAAAATGGATGCACACAATACAAGATGAAATGGAATCTTTACAGGAAAATAATATTTATGAGATAGTCAAGCTCCCGCATGGCAAGAAGACACTGAAGAATAAATGGGTGTTCAAGTTGAAGAAATAAGACATCGAAAATATGGTGAAACATATAAGTCTGGCTAGTAGTCAAAGGATTCTTACAGAAAAATGAATCAACTTTGATGAAATCTTTTCACCAATTGTAAAAATGTCTTCCATCCGAGTTATCATATAATTGGTAGTCAATTTGAATCTAGAGCTTGAATAGATGGATGTTAAGATATCATTTCTTCATGGTGATCTACATAAAGAAATCTACATGGAGCAGCAGGAAAGTTTCAAAATTTCAAGAAAAGAGAACCTTGTTTGCAAGCTGAATAAGAGCTTGTACAGCCTCAAGCACTAAGATAGTGGTACAAGATGTTTGACTTTTTCATAGTGAGTCAAAACTATAAAATAATTGTAGTACGCCAGTGTGTTTACATTCAAAGGTTTTCAGATGGAAATTTCATTGCTATTTTATTATACGTAGATGACATGTTGATCATTGGACAAGACGTAGTAAAGATCAGTTAGCTGAAGAATGAACTCTCTATATCTTTTGACATAAAAGACTTAGGATCAGCTCAACAGATTTTGGGAATATAAATAGTTCGAGACAGATAGATAAAAAGGTTGTCGCTTTCACATGAGAGTTATATTGAAGATATAATCAGGAGATTTGATATATTGAATATGAAACCTGTCAGCATTCCGCTAGCACACCATTTCAAATCAAGTAAGAGTTGTGCCCCTCATCCAAGAAAGAGATAGTGGAGATGTCATCGATATCATATTCTTCAGTAATTGGGAGCCTAATGTATGCTATGGTATGTACCAGACCAGATATTGCTCATTCAGTGGGTGTAGTGAGCTTTTTTCTCTCTAACCCAGGAAAACAATATTATGAGGAAGTCAAATGGATTCTCAGGTACCTCAATGGTACATCGAAGTTATGTATGTGCTACGGGGGAGCTAATCCAATCTTGGAGGGCTATACTGATTCAGATATGGCAGGAGATCTTGATGGTAGAAAATCTACATCAAGTTTTCTATACATTTTTGCAGGGAAAGCTGTGTCATGATAGTGAAGATTGCAAAGGTGTATTACATTATCCACAACATAAACTGAGTATATTGTAGCAACGGAAGCAGGAAAAGAAATGCTGTAGTTAAAATATTTTCTCCTATAATTATGGATGAAGCAGACAGGATACAAGATATATTGTGATTGTTAGAGTACTATGTACTTGAGTAAGACCTCAATGTATCATTCTTGGACGAAGCACATCGATAGTCGCTATCATGGATACGCGAAGTGATAGATCAATAATTGTCGAGATCAGCCGATATGTTAACTAAGATGGTTACTTGGGACAAGTTAGAGCTGTACAGAGACATAGCCGGGATAGCTGTTAGATGAGAATCGTTTCAAATGCAGCTGAAGGGGGAGAATTGAAGAATCCAGCTGATGTCATGCCACCATTGTCAAAGATTGAGATCATATTTTTAAAAATGGTGCAACCACTTTTGAAAATGGTACAAGCTTCCAAACTACTTTAGGTGAATCACTATTTATTTGTTGAAATTTTGAACTTAAGTTTCGCTATAAATACAGAACTCATTTGTGATTTTTAGGCATCACAAATATTAACGTTCAAGACAAGAAAGCTTAGAGAGTATATAGAGGGTGAGGTTTTTTATAAAGTTTAAATACTTGTAATTTTTATTTTTGTAATAATAGAAATCAGTTTTTCTCATAAACACTCTTTAGTGATCAGAAAATCACAACAGAAATGTGATTTTTTTTTAAAAAAAGGAAAATAATGATAACTCTTCATTCAATTCGAATTAAAATGTATTAAAAATTTCCGAAGTCCCATATTAAATAAAAATATAAAATAAGTGATACTTAAATATATATATACACACACACATATTTCGCCCAATTTACCAATATTAACAACCAGATTTGGGGTGAAATTTACTCCCAATTTGCGAAAGAGTTGCTATGAAAACTCAACCTTAAACTTTATGGGAGCTAATTACATCGACTATTCAGCCAACTCCTAATGAGTTGAGTCAAAAATGATCGTTTTTAGTGTGGAAATTGGACATTTCTGAACTAACAAAACCTAAACATAATGTTTAGGGAAAATAATTATTGAAGCAATTTGTCTGTTAAAAAACTATATGTTTTGACATGTCTACAATTTTGCATGCACCACACATATATAAAATGAATTCTGCAGACACGCTTGAAATTTTAAGAATATATGCTTAAAAAAGAAGACATGAAAGAGGCACGTACCTTGAAGATTGTTATAACCAAGATTAAGAATCGTAAGTTTACTCAAATTTCCTATCCTTGAAGGAATATTTCCATCAATCATATTGAACATCATGTCCAAAGTCCCCAGCCTTGATAAGTTGAAGAGAGAATCTGGGATGTGACCAGTGAAACTGTTATTATGAAGAGACAGTGTTTGGAGTCTGGATAAGACACCAATCCAAGATGGAATACTTCCACTCAATTCATTTTTAGTTAAACTAATGAATCTGAGTTGGTTCAGTTGCCCCAATTCATTCGGTAGATGCCCGTAGAAATTGTTATGACTAATATTAAGATACTCAAGGGATGAGAGATTTCCCAAGTGCGGTGGAATGGTGCCTCCGAGACCCATATCTGAAAGATAAAATGCTATGACTCTATCTCTACGTTGGCGAACACCACAAGTAACGCCAACCCAGCTACAAACTGGGTAAGAAATAGACCAATTATTCGTCAGAACAGTTCTAGGATCGTCAATATGGGCTTTAAATGCAAGAAGAGCAGCCTGATCCGTTGTTAAGTTTCTTACAGTCGTCATAGCAGTGCAAGCCATGAAACAATATAAGAACAACAACGGTATTAAGTAGAATAAGGACATATTGATCTTCATAAGTTTAATTAGCAAAAGAAATGCTAAGTGAGATTGACATAATTTTACATTGAAGGAAATTAGCATACATATATACAAGAGACTCACACAAGTCACAAAGTCAGACAGATAACATGCAATAGCGTGTAGAAAGGGCATAAAATTTATTTATTTTCCTCCACTTTGTAGTGATGCCATGTCGCACTACTAGAGAAAGGGCATAAAATTTTAAATTACCTCTTATTATTGGGAGTAATTGAAAATAACAATTTAATTTATCTTTTGGCAATTCAGTTGACGATCATGAGGGGTTCAATTCAATTTCATTATTAAATTTTCACCTTCTAAATTAATTTTGGCAATTATCTTAAAAGATTTAATATTGGTAATTCAACAAATGATAAATTATTTCATGTATGTATTTTGATTTGCACTTAAAATTTACTTTATAAAATTCATGAAAATTTCATGTTTATTTTTTTGGTTTTAATTTAAATACATGTCCCTATAAAATGTTATACACATATATGTATGGATAAAATTTAAAGAGTAATAATCAAAACTTGTCTATGACTATAATTAAAGTTGAGAATCTTCAAATTTTAAAGTTACAAATATAGTTCATTCTATTATGAATGGTACGGTTCTATCTAAACTATAATAAATAGAGATATAAGAATGATGCATTTTATATAATAATATTATATTGGACATGATCAGAAGAAATTGAAAAATTCTAATAATTTCCGTTAAATCAAAAACATTAAATTTATCATAATGATGGTCATATATGTGATAGATTTTAATTCATTGTATTTTGCAAATTCCTATATCATTTTAATTAATTCTTTAATTTACTCGGTAGGATTTTGTATTCATTACATTTCGTAAACCTTGTATTTTGGGAATGAATTGATTGAATAATTGGGAATGTTAACCTGATACGATGTCATCTGTTCCTAAGATTTCCTTATTTGTTGGTTCAATAAATCAATGATTAACGTGCAAATTTATAAAAGTTATGAATTAATTGTTCATGTGAGAACTAATGGAAGTTAAGGATAAAGATGTAATTGGAGATGTTAACAAATTTTATACCTACCTCCTTTAAAAATCTTTTATGGAGGATTATTGCATAGGTAATGACAATACAATGGACAAATACTTTGAGTGATAAATTTTATAATTGTAAGAGTACAATTCTAGGTATTTAGTGGAGTTATTCTAAAATTAATAATTTCGTTTGATTAATAAAAGAGTTTATAATTAATCAACTAAATTGTTGGAACTTAGACTTATAGGTCCATTGGTCCCCTCACCATCTTCTATCACTGTTCGAGCAGTAATAATTGCGAAGAAAAATAATTGTGAATTATTTTTACTCTCTAATTGTTTCATATAACTCTTGTTTGTAAATTATGAGAAAAATTATCATAATATATTTATCAATAGATAATGTATTTATTTATTAATTTATGAAAATTAATATTTAATTAATTTGATTAATTAAATTTTAATTTAATAAGATAATATTTTCAAAAGTTGAAAATTTAAAAATTATTTTTAAAAGAATTATCTTATTAGTTGATAATTACAAAGTAATATTTGATTAATTTGATAAATCAACTATTAATGAGATAATATATATAATTTTATTTTATCTTGATTTCAAAAATTGAAATTTTGATTAAATAAATATTTAAAATATCAAATATTAGAATTATCACATTTTTAATAAATTATAAGATAAAAATTATATGATTTTTTTATATCAAAATAATAATTTCTAAAAGGATAAGTTTGGTTTTGGCTTTTATAAATAGAGAGAAGTTTTCAAAACAAATTAGAAGACTTATCATTAGAAAACTTATCATCATCAAGTAGCACAAAAAACATGAGCGGAAGAAAAAAATTAAAAAATTAAATAATAATAATAATAATAAGAAAGTCAAAAACGAGGGTCGAGAGGGAAAAAAAAAAAATTTCCCTTAGTTCATTTCAGTTTCACTTTGGCATGTTAGAGGCCACCATGAGAGTCTCGTATCAATCCTTATGAATACATTACATTGTGGTGTACACATGATATGCATGGAAATGATGGCAAGCATGTAAGTAGATAAATTTAGCATGATTCTGTAATATGATTCTCAGTCCATTTTCTAATCTAGTTTATCAATTATAAATCATCATAGGGGTCGTAATTTCCTTCGGCAGAGTAAATGATGCCAGTCAGATTTTAAACCTATGAGTAGACACTCTTCTTTAAAGTTGATTTTTATTATGTTATTTTACATATCGGACTTATTTTTACGCTTCTAGGTTGTTAGTTAATTTTTATTGCAGTTATTTCATGAAAGATCATGTTTTAATAACATTTGAGAAAGAAATATTTTCAAAGTATGATTTTATGATTTCCGAGGCATGGAGGAAAAACTCACATCAGTATGTAACTAGTCACATTTATGGAATTGACGGAGAGGACATGTGCACATGTAGAGGACTAGGGGGACGACAATACGTAACGCCCTCAGATCCTAGCTCATGATTAGGGATGACAGATGTCCCTAGATCCTAGTTTCAGAGCTTGGAGGGTAGCATAGATCTGCACCCCCAGTTCTAGTTCAGTGGCTTGGGGGACTGCGATACGTAACATCCCAAGACCACTGGTTTCAGGGACAAGAGTGACATGCCTTGGGGACGGCGATACGTAACGCCCTAAAGTCATGGATTTGCACTTCTGGCTCTAGTTAGGCGTATGGGGGACGGTGATACGTAACACCCCCATACGTCAGGTTTTCAGAGACAAATATCAGTTTTCAGAAACAGTTTTTAGATACAAATTTCATAGTTAGTTTTCTAGAGAAAGATTTTCTAGAAAGAAACAGTGTTCAGAAACAGAAATTTCGGAAATAGTTTTCAGAACATATCTTTCAGATACAGGTCCACAGAACCAGATTTTCAAAAGAAGATTTCAAAAATAGATTTCAGAGAGAAGTTTTTTAGAAAATGAAAGTTTTCAGATAGATTCGAATTGATTTCTAAAACATTAGTTTCATAAAGTATTTCATTTTTCATTTTAAAAACCGTTCACTCACTTAAATCGTTCAAACGATCTAACCCCCAAGTGTTTTGTTCTGCAGGATCATAGAGGACAAGTTCGGGAGAATGAATACTGATGGCAGTTTTAGAGATCCTGAGTCCACCAGAGTGCGTATAGAGTTTCAGTACTGTCAGTGTCAAAGTAAAAGTTGTATGTCATGCAATGTATTGAATAAATTATTGAAATGTGTTAATATGTTTATTATCATAACTGTGAAGTGTAGTACTAATGAGTACACTATATGAGCATTTGAGATGCATTTCATGTTGTTGAGTCGGGACAATGGTCCATATGCATGAGAAAGTCATTTGAGATTATTTCAATTAAGATGATTACAGACAGATAGTCAGAGGTTCGGGAGATAGTATGATCTATTCCCTGCCGGTAGCATCTTTCGGATTGGGGATGTTATATAACAGGTGAGTCCAAATGGATTAATAGAGGATGAGGACATGAGTCCAATTGGACGGTGAGTGGGGATCATTGTCACCTTAGGTTTTGCAGAATCTCAGAGGATTGGGTGATGTTGTGAAGTCTTATGTCAATTCGTCGGAATTCATGTAGAGTGTAAGGTTATAAACTAATTTAGTCGGTTTTTATTTTTTAAATGTCCTATAACTGCAGTCTATATAAGGATATAGACTAATTTAAAATATTTATATTGAATGATAATTCTGAAAAAACTGTATATAAATTATTATCTTTTTATAATTTTTTTAAAATAGACCACTGCAACAATGCTTGAGTTGAAATCTTGTTATTAATCAAGGGGGTCTCATCCTCTTTGGACGTTAGTGATCAATATTTTAAAGAAGAAAATAAACATGAATTATAGTAGTCTTTCAATTGTTACAATTAATTCCTCGTTGACAATTCTGTGGCAAGAAGACCTACATTTCGCTCTCATATGCTGTTTTTGTTCCAGACTTTTCCATTTTGAGGGCTGTCCTGTCAAAGAGGCAGATTTGGAATTGCTCTCTATCTAAATGAATAGACTTTTGATTCTATTTTTTTTTTCTTTTAAATATATAAGGTTTACCATTTTTACTGGAAGTTAATTTTGTCCACCTTTCAAACATCTAAATTTACTGATTTAATGCCACTGGGCTCTTGGCGCATTGTGCTCTCCCAAACGGGAGAGCACAAGTTTGACTCTCTGCAATGACAGGGAGTCCAAAATCTCTCAATTGAGTTGGGAGTAGAATTCTCCCCATATTTGAGTGGGAGTGGATATTTCGTCTCTAGTAGGCGTAGAATTCTGGATGTGCTATAAATGTTTGTATTCAATATTCCAGTAGATTTCGGATTATATATCCGTAGAATTGTATTGTAATCAAAAAAAAAATTTACTGATTTAATAATTACTAATCTTTAGATGCTGACGTGAACAAGGGCCTATAATACTAACTAATATTTTTTTTTTTCTTTTTTTCCCCTTAAAGAAAGATTTCTTAATTCAGTTTCTTATCAGCTATCACTCATGATTTATGTAATAATGTGGACATCATGTTGAATTGGTTTGTGGAGGTTGTGCTTTGAACGTGTGACAATGACACGGGGTAAGTCGGAGGATTCAGACGGGTGGTCGGTTTTGGTGTGGGCGGGTATGGGTTGTGTAGTTGAGTGTGCAAGTGGTCGGTTTTGTTTTGTGTGGTCGGGCACGGATGTTGTAGTTGAGAGGTCATGTGCTCGGTTGGTATTTGTGTGGTCGGTGTTGGGTTGTGGTCGAGAGTGGTCAGGTGGAGTGTCGCGGGTTGTGTTTTTGGGGAGGGTTGATACCCGGCTGTGTGTATGAGGTCGGTTGTTATGTGGATTATTGGTGAGGGGTGAGTGACTTGCAGTGGGTCGGTCGAGGTTAGAGTGATCATCGAGTTGTGGTAATTGTGGACTTGTTTGTGGTCGGTCAGAATTGGTTTGATTGGTAAGTGATGATGATGCTCTGGATTGGTTATGCCCGATATGGCATCTGTGGTCTGTTGATGCTTGTGAAGTGGTCGTACCTGTGGGAGTAATGTGAGGTGGAGGGGGAGGTTGGCTCGGGGCATTGATGGGTGTGGAATTCTGTCGGGGTGCGGGTCGACATTCTGCAATGGTGGGTCCAGTACCGGTAAGGTCATGGAGCACCATTCAGAGATGGTGTAAGGAGTGGCACGGGAAGGAGACAAAGGAGATGTGGCAAAGGGAAAAATTGACTCAACAAAGCGGACATGTCGGGAGGTGTAAAGTCGATTTGTGGAAGGCTCAAGACAGAGATAAGCCCTCTGAGTGAGGGAATATCCTACGAAGACACAAGGAGAGGACCGAGACTGAAGTTTGTGAGATGTGTATGGACGGAGCCAAGGGTAATAGAGACAGCCAAAGCTGTGAAGTTTCGAGTAGTTCGGCATATGACCGAAGAGTTTTTGATAGGGGGAGTGATGGTGTAAGGTCGTTGTGGGCATGCGATTTATAAGATAGATTGCAGTGGAGAACGCAAAGGGCCAATATGAGAGAGGCATGGAGGAGTGAGTAAGAAGAGAAAGACCTGTCTCGACGATATGTCGATGACGACGTTCAGAGTACCCATTGTGCTCAGGAGTGTGAGGAGGAGAAGTGAGATGGGAGACCCCATGGATTGTTAGGAAGGAAGAGAGGGCTTGGTATTCCCCACATTGTCAGAGTAGAGTGATATTATATGGCGATTGAAGAATTTTTCGACCAGTGCCTTGAAGCGCACAAAGACATCACGGGTGTCGGATTTTCGTTTTAGGGGATAAAGCCATATGTATTTGGTGAAGTGGTCGATAAAGATTATGTAGTATTTGAAGTTGTCGAAGGAGTTGACCGGGGAGGTCCATAAATCTGTATATATAACTTCAAGAGGCGCAGAGGTAGTAAGAGTGGAGGAAGAGAACGGTAATTTGTGACTTTTATTGCATTGGCATGCATTACATGATAAATTGAATTAAAGGAATTAGAGACAGCAGAATTAAATGAAGACATGATGCGTTTGAAGATTGACGACGAGGGATGTCCGAGCCGATGATGTCACTCAGGTACAGTGGTGCTGACACTTGAAAAGGCGATTAGAGGGGACCGAGTGGGGGAGGTCGGCCATTCATAGACACCATCTTTAGTTCGACCCTGCAACAGAACTGCCCCCGTGCGGAGATCCTTCACATGAAAAGAAGAGGGTAAAAACTCAATGGAAGCGTTATTGGACTTGCAAAATTGAGAAATGGAGATGAGATTACGTTTCATATTGGGTACATATAAAACATTGGATAAGGTAAAAGAGTTAGTTATAGTATTAAGAGAGGTAGAACCGTGGTGGGAAATGGGGAGTGCAGTGCCGTCACCGATCATTATTTCATATGTGCCGTCATAAGGATGGTGGAGAGCAAGGTTGTTCAGATCAGTAGTGACATGATGTGAGGCTCCACTGTCGAGAAGCCAGTTTGGGTTGGATGAAGAGGTGGTGGTAGCATTTGCTTGATATTG
>SKCR01011170.1:0-21949 GCA_019454045.1 Zanthoxylum bungeanum | reverse complement strand
ACACAATTAATCACCCAATTAATATTTCTAAAACATCAATTAGCATAATTAATCATGCATTTTATCAACAAATAGTGTTCAACACAATTTTAACAAAATCAAACCCATTACATGCTACTTTATTCTCGGCAATTAGGGGGTTTTTCCAATCCGAATCGGTTTCAATCCAATTGAATCCACAATCATCATTTCCCAAATCAATTCAATTCATCCAATGAATTAAAATCAAAAAACACAATGAATTTCAAATTCAATTGAATTCGGCCAAGCCACTTTAATTTGGGAAAAATGTTCCAAATTAAAATTCAATCAAATTGAACTTCAAAACAACATTACCCAATTGTTTTGAGTCATCCAATGATCAAACAAACAAAATCACCAAGAAATTTAGGGTTCTTTTAATTTCGGCCAACATAAGCAATTTGGGGAGGAAATTTGTTCCAAACACAATTTCAACAAATTGATCCAATCAATCCTCAATTAAACATACTTTAAGCATTCTAAATCATCCAATTTCATCAAACATGCTCAAAATCAAGTTTACCCAAATTTTTCACTTTATGCCAACATAACAAATTGGGGAAATTTGTTCCAAACATAATTTCTCCAAATTGATCCAATCAATCATTAATTCTTCAACATTTAAGCATACTTAATCAATCAATTTAATCAAATCATGCTTCAATTGATTTTACCCAATTTGTCATGCCCAAAATTTAGGGAAAATTGAATCCAATCCAATTTCATGAAATTGATCATACACAACTTCAATTCAACCTCATTCAAGCATACTTCATCAAACAATTCAACCAAATCATGCCTAAATCGAGTTTACCCAATTTTAACCCTAACTTTTTTCATGCTTGATCAAAGCTCAAGATACCATTGATGAATTCTAATATAGGTCCCAAGAATCATCAAATCAAGCACAAAAAATGCATGAACACAAAAAGGAGTAAGGCGGAAACATAACTCACATTGATCGGTTTTATTGCGAAGAACAAGATGCGTTTTTTCTTCCATGGTGCAGCTCGGCAGTGAGCTTCTGAGACAGTGGGCTACACGTTTTTGCTCCTCTTTGAACCTCAAAAATTCGGCCATGGATGAACAACATTAAAGCTCCAAGCTTCAAGCTTCCAAAACGATTCCAAGCTCATAAATTCGTTTCCCTATCACCTATGTATAACCCAAGGTGTGTGCTGCTAGCACTTGTCTTCTTCCTTTTATTCTCTTCTTGATTCAAAAAAAACCAGAAAAAAACAAGAAAGAAATCGGCTTAAATCGTGAGAGAAGAAGAGGAGGGAAAGAGAGAAAGGTTTCCTAGAAACCGTGAAAGTGGAGAGAGAAGTGGGAAAAGAAAAAGTATATTTGGTTTTTTATATTTCCAAAATAAAATCATTTACCAAATTCTTTTTCAATTTCCATTTACCAAAAAGTCAAAAAGTAAAACAATAATTGCTTTTCAACTACCACATCAATCAATCAAACCAAGTGACAACTTGTCACATCACTCAAAGTGACATTTGATTTGACGCTTGATGTGACTAGCGATTTGACGCTCGATTTGGCTTGCGTGCCGCACTCGAATTCGAAATGCGAATGCGCTCGCAAACAATCCCGGGATCGGGTTCGCTAATTCCAAATTAACGAATTTTCCGTCGCGTCGTAATTAATGATTACGCCTAGCGAATTCACTATTCACGTCGGTAACGAATTAATTCTAAATTAATTCGTTCGCCCGAATTAAAATCCAATTTTAATTCCGCGTCGAAATCCAATTTCGATTAATATATCGAATATACTAATTACCGTTTAATTCCAATTAATCGTTCTCTCTATTTTAATTAATATTTTATCCCAGATAAAATATCTCCGTGATTAATCCCAGATTAATTTTCTCTCTCTTATAATTAATCCCAGATTAATTAAGTGCGAGTTATACGTCATCGGTGAATCTTCGGGAAGCGACCCATGAGATCTCCGGATATGTTGGCAGTAAATATGGTCGTCGGACTATCCGAACACGTAAGTACCTCGTACTACGTTTATACCGATTTACAAGACAAGGTTGGCTTCTAGCAAAGCGCCATGCCTACCCAATTCTCCAGAAATATTCTTACAGGAATATATAGATCTGTATCAAGCGTAGTATACCGTAGTATTGTGCATATCGGCCCAGTATCGGATAGTCACGTGCTAGGCCTGGGGCTGGATAAGTGTCTGCCCCGTACGAAGCACATGTCGGATGTCTGGTAACTAGTCTCTATAATCGGATATACATGACCTTGTCATAATATCCCGATGGCTGCAGCACCTCAGAGTACTAATACCGTATCCTGCGTGACATCATCTCCACTATGACTGGAGTGATACTTCCATCTTGACATCACACCCAATACTCTACGATTCTCAATATACTCAGCTTCGGCGTACACAGAACCGGTTAGAGTCCTAGACGACCTCAACTAAAGTATATTGATTGTCGTAAGCATTAGCGGTGCAAGTCTCAGGTTAAGACCAAATACACCTACCCTGATTTCGGATTCCCATAGACACATAGTCATAATACCAATGGGATTCCGAGGGGTCTATCCAGAGCGAAGCTATTTCCCGTACCATCGGTGAAACACAACCTCCTATCGCACTTGCATGAGTATCCAATACCCAAATATATGAGAACTATGTTGTTGTGCCCTCACAACGCGCACAAGTGCAATACTAGCTTATTCCGCACTATCGATGTCCAGTCTCGATAATACTACGACTAGGGATATTTAATGATTAATCCTTCGTGGACTGATACTGTCTCATATCATTCTCAATCCAGGAACTAATCATAGGGACCTCTCTTCATTTATATATCTAAGGTGCTCTAATCACAAATGATGAGAGTGCAATTTCCTTGTCACATAGTTAATTTGTACAACAACACTATGATCTGTACAAATAGTGACGCTATGGGTCATATTATCCAACACTTGGTCCCTAATTTATTATTATTATTATTATTATTGATTGATGATATAATCCTATTGTAATTTTTTTCGCAGCTATAAAAAATGGATGCTAATGATGACAGTCATGCTACTTCAAAGTTATCTCGAGTTCATATAAATACGTCCGATATGTGGGATCATTTTGAGCGTTTGCCTAATCCAGATATTGGGACATGTGAAAATACAAAATTCAATTATTGCGGAAAATTTTTGTCATACAAAGTGACATCATGTACTTATTCAATGAAAAAACATCTTAAAAGATGCACTAGTTATCCTCACAATATAAATAAGAAACAAAAACAACTTTCAAGCAAGACGTGTGGTAATAATGAATCTAATACTCTTACAACATGGAATTGTGATCAAGAGTACTGTAGGATTATGCTTGCTAGGTGTATTATAAAAGATGAGTTTCCTTTTATTATAGTAGAGCGTGATGGTTTTAGAGAGTTTGTGCATGCTTTACAACCTCAGTTTAAATTTGTTTCTCGCTTTACTATTGCTAGAGATTGTATGAAAGTGTATGTTAGTGAGAAGACTAGCTTGCGAGAATGCTTAAAATCCTTAAATACAAGAATAACTTTGACGACAGATATTTGGACTTCTGTACAAACTCTAAGTTATTTGTGTCTCACATCTCATTTTATTGATAATGATTGGAAGTTGGACAAAAGAATTTTGAGTTTTGTTGAAATACCTAGTCATAAAGGGAAAGATATAGGAAAAATAGTAGAAGCATGTATTCAAGAATGAGGTATTGATGACAAATTGTCTACGGTTACTGTAGACAATGCTAGTTCTAATGATGTCGTAATTACGTATTTGAAGGGTAGACTTCCAAACTTAGTTATGGGTGGAGACTTTCTCCATATGAGACGTGCTACACATATTTTGAACTTCATTGTTAAGGATGGCCTTGTTGAAATTAAACAATCTAGTAGTCGAATTCGTAGTGTAGTTAGATATGTGCGGAGTTCTCCGGCTAGAGCCCATCAATTTAAAAGGTGTGTTGAGAGAGAGAGAATATCTAGTAGTTGTAAAGTTTATCTTGTATTTCAAAAAGCATTTGATAGGATGGATGATGAAGATGTTGCCTATAAGACGTAACTTGGTGTTCCCACTTGGGAAGATTGGCAAAATGCCAAGGTTTTGGCAAGATTTTTAAAAAAATTCTATGTTGTCACTAAAAAATTATCAGGATCTTTATATGTCATATCTAATGCTTATATTCATGATATTGTTGCCATCCTCACTTGCATGAATGAATGGGCAAATGAATCAGATCCTAATGTTAAAAGTATGTGTCGTAAAATGAAAGAAAAGTTTGATAAGTACTATGGAAATGTTGATAAGAAAATATTTATGGTTTTAATAGCTGCTATGTTGGATCCTAGATATAAGATGTATGTGGCTAAGTTTTTTTATAAGAGACATTTTGGTAATGATAATACAAAAGTTGCGGAAAAATGTGAAAATTTTAAGAGTGTTTTGCAACGCTTATTTGAGTTTTATAATAAAGGTAGTAACAACATAAGTTATGAAGCAAGTACAAGTCATTTATCTCAAACCTCAAGTATGATGGAAGAGTTTGGTTGTGATGGTGGTAATAACGATGACATATATATTCAAGATGAATTGATGAAGTTTATAAGAGATGAACAAGATGTGGAGCCTAAATCTGAGTTAGAAAAATACTTTGGAGAAGCTTGTGAAGATGGTGGGAAAGATCTTGATATCTAAGGTTGGTGGAAGAGTAATAGATTCAAGTATAAGATTCTTTCTCAAATTGAAAGAGATGTGTTGCCGATTCCCGTTTCCACTGTGGCTTCGGAGTCAGCTTTCAGTACATCTGGTCGTGTTCTTGATCCATTTCACAGTTGTTTAACTCCAAAAGTTGTTCAATCATTGATATACACTCAAGATTGGTTAAGGAGTGCGCCAACACCAATAAATATTGAGGAACTAATGGAAGATGCAGAAAATTATGATGTAGGTAAGGCATTATGTTTTATGTTTCTGTACTTTTAATTATATTCATACATTAACTAACTAGTATTTAATATTTGTAACAGAAGCGAGTGGGCTGACGATTATAGATGATAATGATATTGTTGATAGTTAATTCAATGCTGATACGAATGATGATATTTTATGAGTGAGTCATTTCTTTACTGCTGTAATTCCTCATTTATGTATTTTTGTTTTTGTTGTTTGGCCTATTTTTTTTTATTTCTTTTAATATTTTGATGTGCCTGCAGTTTCATCTCATGTAAGATGTTTTTGCTGTAGTTTTCTGATGTATGGTGTTTATGCTATTGTTTCTGCTAATCCTGGCACCTGCAGCTGTTTCTACTACTATATGGTGTTTGTGCAGGTGTTTCTGCTACTATTCTGCTGCTGTTGCTGTTTTTATGTTGCTGTTGCTCTTTGTTGCTTCTATTTTTATTCAAGATGTCTTGCTGGCTGCTGCTGCTACTCTTTATTGCTGCTGTTTTTGCTCTTTATTGCTGCTGTTTCTGCTATTTGTTGTTGTTGTTTATGCATTCAGTTTCTGCTGTATTTTGGTCTCAAATATTTATGAATATGACGATGATTTTTATGATGATCGTACTCTGTATTTTAATGTTGTTTATTTAACTAATATCTCCTCTTGCCTCTTGGCAACTGGCAAGTATGATAATAAAGTGAATCTTGTAACAATGATAGTTATTTGTTCATGCATTATCTAGTTTCTTTTTGTTGGCAATATCTTTTCCTTTTTTCTATTTCTACTTTGGCTCAACAGTTTTATATATTTAATCCGATAGGGATTGGTTCATCATATTTATATTTACTGTTCATTGTTTTAACTATTATTGCCAAGAATATTATCTAATTTTATTCACGTGTGATAAATAATTATATTTTTAAAGTTTGACAATGTTATATAAATAGGGTAATTCGGAACCGGACCATAACCACATTGGAACCAAATAATAGGGTACCCAATTTAATTGGGTAGGTTCCGGTTCCACTTAGTATGGAACAAATTTTTTCCGGGTAGGTTCCGGTTTTATGCGAAACCGGAACCAAAAACTGGTTTTGCTCACCCCTAGCCATGGTTCCAGTGGTCTGCGCACTATTTTCTGATCATGCCACTTCTTAGTCTTTTCTTTGTGCAGTTTGGCATTCTTGTTGGAGTTCTACGGTCCCAAGGATCGAATCAAAAGCAAGAAAACATGTGTGAATAACAATGACGAAGTTACGGAATACTTACATCGATCGGTTGAGCGACGCGGAAGGCAACAAAAATTCAAATTCTGCCCTCTTGTGCATTCGGCAGTGAGCTGATGCAGTTCACTATTTTTGGCTCGGCTTTGGTCCTTCGTCAAGCTCCAAGCTTCATCGAACGATTCCCGACTCATGGGTGGACTTCCCTATCACCGTCGCATGTCTCTCGTAGTGCTAGCTCTTGATGATTTTGCCGCAAAACCATCACACTTGCTTCCCTTGCTCACGATTTCTGCCCAGCAAACCAGAATAATTTTCAGCCCTCCATGGGCGTGAATGAGAGAGGAGATGAGAGTGAGAGAGATGGTGTTGGTTGGTGAGAAAAGTGTATCTAATACACTTAAACAATTTCCAAAATCAATTAATTAATTTCACTTTCCAAAATTCAAGCCTTGAAGGCTCCAACCACCAACATCAACTCCATCAATCCATCAATCAATGAATAGTGACTGGCGTCAATCACTCAAAGTGAAAGACATCCATCACTTGATTGACGAATGATGTGGCGCTAGATGTGACTAGCGATTTGACGCTTGATTTGACTCGAATTCGAAATGCGAATGCGCTCGCAAACAATCTCGGGCTCGGGTTCGCTAATTCCAAATTAACGAATTTTCCATTACGTCGTAATTAAATGATTACGCCTAGCGAAGTCACTATTCACATCGTTAATGAATTAATTCTATATTAATTTGTTCGCCCGAATTAAAATCTAATTTTAATTCCGCGTGGAAATCTAATTTCGTTTAATATATCAAATATATTAATTTACCGATTAATTCCAAATTAATCGTTATCTCTCTTTAAATGATATTTTATCCCAGATAAAATATCTCCACAATTAATCCCAGACTAATTTTCTCTCTCATCTAATTAATCCCAGATCAATTAAAGTGTGAGTCATACGTCATCGGTGAATCTTTGGGAAGCGACCCATGAGATCCCCGGTTATGTTGGTAGTAAATTCGGTCGTCGGACTATCCAAACACGTAAGTACCTCGTACTACATTTATACCGAATTACAAGACATGGTTGGCTTCTAGCAAAATGCCATGCCTACCCAATTCTCCGAAAATATCCTTACAGGAATAAAGGATCTATATCAGGCGTAGTATACATAGTATTATGTATGTCGATCCAGTATCGGATGATCACGTGCTAGGCCTGGGGCTGGAGTTGTGTCTGCCCCGTACGAAGCACATGTCGGATCTATGGTAACTAGTCTCTATAATCGGATAAACATGACCTAGTCATAATATACCGATAGCTCGAGCATATAAGAGAATGAAATATGTATCCTATGTGATCATCATCTCCACTATGACTGGAGTGATACTTCCATCTCGACATCATACCCAATACACTACGATTCTCAATATACCCGGCATTGGCGTACACAGAACCTGTTAAAGTTCTGGATGACTGCAACCAAAGTATATTGATTGTCGCAAGTATTAGCGGTGCAAGTATGAGATTAAGACCAAATACACCTACCCTGATTTCGGACTTCCATAGACACATAGTCATACTACAAATGGAATTCCGAAGGGAACTATCCAGAGCGAAGCTGTTTCCCATACCATCGGTAAAACACAATCTTCTATTACACTTGCATGAGTATTCTATACCCGAATATATGAGAACTATGTCGTTGTGCCCTCACAACGCGCACAAGTGTAATACTAGTCTTTTACGCATTTATCGATGTCCAATCTCGAAAATGCTCTGACTAGGGATATTTAATGATTTATCCTTCGTGGACTGACACTGTCTCAATCATTCTCCGTCCAGGAACAAATCATATGGACCTCCTATCATTTATATATCTAGGTGATCTAATCACAAATGATAAGAGTGTAATCTCCTTTGTCACATAGTTAATTTGTACAACAACACCATGATCTGTACAAATAGTGACGCTATGGGTCATAATTGTCCAACAATCTTCCACTTGGCCTATAGCCAGTCACTCGAGTGTCTTACACCCGAACTATGTACGGTTGGCTCAAACTGCTGAGAAATGCTTTCGTCAGCGGATTTGTATGATTATTATCTGATGCGATTCATTCGATCATCACATCGCCATGATGTATGATCCGAACGAATCAGATGAATATCGAAGTATGTATTTGGATCGTTGATGAGACCATTAATTCTTTAGGCTGTGCTATAGCTTAGCTCAGCGGCTAAAAGAATTGTATATAATCTAATTAGATTTTGTATCGACCCAGAAGGCTTCTATTCCCGCCTCAGTTGCAGCAATAACCCACATTTGTTGTTTATTTGGTAACAGTATCTTGCTTGGAAGATTTCCAGCTCATTGTACCGTTATTCAAATTGTATAGTACCGTTTACGACTTATAGTCGTTTTATCGGTTAGGAAACTTGCTACAGTGATCCCAGTCACTTCAAGTTCTCATTCTCCATAGATTAAGACAGCATCCTTAGTTCTCTAAGATACTAAGTATGTTCTTAACTTCAATCCAGTGACTATCACTCAGATTGGCCTGTTTGTGAATCCACATGCTCAAAGCGTATGAGACACCAGGTTGCGTACATTTTTCAATGTACGATTTCTCGAAGAGTTTTCATGAAAGCCAAGCTTTCACCAATTGTTATTATGGGAATATAATTTCCAAGAAATGACATATTATCATTATTGTTTAGGACATCCACTGTTAGTGCGCTCCCACTAACCTTCTTATATACACAAGAATCATTTACGTTTTGAATTAAATCATAAATCATTATGATTACATCAAAACGATAATTCCAAGAACCTATGCTTGCTTCAATCCAACATGGATCGTATAACCCGCAAACCTTGTTTGCTAGTTATTGTACGACAAAACCGACAGGATGTTGTAAACATCCTCCAAAAGGTTTCCTTTTCAGGAAAGCGATTTTCCCGTTTAGCTGACATATTTCACTAATGAAACATGAAGCATTAGCAAGCATTATCCAAATGGATTTACCATGGAAACAGGTAAAAGGTAGAATCATAATCGACACAATGTTGATAACGATACCTTTCCGCTACAAGCCTAGCTTATTACGTTGGTATGTTGCCTTACATGTATGTCTTCATTGAAGACTCATATGTACCAATAGGCACAATGTCTTGCGGTACATCAACTAGTATCCAAACTTGGTTGATATACATGGAATCCATTTCGGACTCATGATTGGGAGTCGATACCTTATATCACTTTCTCATACGTAGTCAGTTGGTATACCTCAATAAGATAGACATCTTTATGAGGTGAGATCAGAAACCCATACCCCAGGTTTTTTTCTGACTCTCTCCGACTACGCGGTTCTTGTGTATTCGAAGATTAATGATATAGTTTCATCATTGATGAACTATTTGTGTTCCATTAGGACTTGGTGCCTGGAATAGTATTATTCCGATTTTCATCTAGTTTTACTATCCTCCCACTTACCACTGCATATCGTATTCCTCTTAGG
Organism: Zanthoxylum bungeanum; assembly: GCA_019454045.1. Taxonomy (NCBI): domain Eukaryota; kingdom Viridiplantae; phylum Streptophyta; class Magnoliopsida; order Sapindales; family Rutaceae; genus Zanthoxylum; species Zanthoxylum bungeanum. The sequence continues at coordinate 12,212 of SKCR01011170.1, read as the reverse complement.
AAAACTGCATGGCGAGCAACAATCTAATTGTTCTCTAGTGAGTTGTATAAGTACTATACTTATGGTTTCCCTAGGATAACCAACAATTAGGAACTTATCCAATTTGGGTTCTAGTTTCGTATCATCCAAACATATGCCTAGCAAACCAAAATTATCAGGAATGTGAAACCGGTTTCTTTCTTGTTCATATCTAATATGATATCTGTCAAACAGATTTTAATAGAACATTATTCTAAATAAGTTCTTGCACTGTTTAAACTTATCCGTTGAAGGAAATGGTAGCTCAGAGCGACTAATGATTAACCTTATCATGTCCAACAAAATTTGGTTTCTCCGTTCGGACACACCGTCAAATTGACATGTTCCGGGAGGAGTCCTTATTGAAAGAATACTATACTCTTTCAAGTATATAAGAAACTTATTGCTTAAGTATTTTTTCATTACGGTCTTACCGTGACGGTATAATACTATGGCCGATCTGTTTGTCTATTTCGTGTCGAAATCTTTAAAAGTTTTCGATTTGTGTTCTTCAAAAGAAACATATAACCATAACGCGATGCCACATCCGTATAGGTCATGAAATATTCATATCCACATCTAGCCTAGCTAGACATGGGCCCACTTGCTTCACTATGAACTAGGGCTAACAGATCGGTGGCATTTACACTTTTACCAAGTAAATAGTGTTATAGGAACTTTGCCCAATAAACTAGATTCGTAGACTTTATTTGAATATGATCAAATTAGTCCTAGTACCCACTCTTCAAAAGTGTGGATATACGAGTCTTGTTTAATTGTGTCCCAGACAACAATGCCACAAATTAGTTTCATCTGATCAAATCAGTTTGATCTATTTGTTTGTCATGTTATAAGTTTGAGATTTATTTATATTCAAAATATAATTTTTGTTATTCACATCTAATGTGTTTATCTCAATATCATCTTTATATAATGAAACATTTTAGTGTTCTAGAATATAAAGGTTCACCCGCAGCGAGTTAAACACTGATATAGAGATAATGTATCTAGTCAAACTAGTTACATTATAACAGTTTCCAAATTTAGGTACACACCCGAAGGTAGTTCCTAAACTTGGATATCTACGGTCAAAACATCGAATTTCGTCCCGTTTCCGAATCGCAGATTAATCTCAATTGAAGTCAGTATCCTGTTCAAAATAGATTCTGAACATCAATACATATATTTTATATTGCACACTAAGTATTTAAAATCTAATTTCAATACTAGTCATGGACATATTTATGACAAACATATTTGAAGTCAGAGCCTTGCTCGTTCTTCAATTCCTTCATGTCTGCTTTGTCCAAACGGCTGTCACTCTGCCACGATCCCGTTTGCCACATTTAAGCAGACATTTTGGGATATGTCCTTTATCTTCCCAGAAGATTATAATGATTTTTCCTTTGCCCATTTCATACTCCAGAAGCCTTTGGCCAAGCCTTGGCCTTCCAGAATATCGAAGTAAAGTGCGCCTTGTGCTACTTGCCTAATTGCAAAGTTTGACTCTATCTCCTTGAGAATAGTCATTAATTCTCCAAGAATTATTTATTGCAATTTTAGTACTTCTAAAATCTAAAGATAGATTTATGAAGATCCTTCAATTTCATTATCATACTTTAAGGATCTAATCCTTAGTTCTGATTCAGAAATTAAGGAGTCTACTGCGACAATCTTAATGGATTAAGCACTTAAGTTATCATTACATAAATCTAAAGTAACTTATTATTTTCCAGGACCATCCTGAAATTATTCCCAATTTGAAAATTAAACCATTTAAATACATTTTCCTTAGGATTATGTTTTAAATGTCAATCTTTCAATTTATATCTTGATTCTAATAGTCCAACTATTTAATCAACGATTTAGGTACTATTTATTATAATGATTACAATAGTCCAACTATTTAATCAACTATAATTTAATAGATTAAAATCAATTATATTGATGACTATAATCCAATTATAAAATCAACTATAAATGAAAAGTTTGAATATATTCCAACTATTTATTAAAACAACATTTAAATATTAGTCCAACTAACATTTAATTTATATGACGTATGATATTTTTTTTGAGCGCGTATGGCAAGTAATTAAACGAATATTGCAAATTCAATTCTTACCTCCCACTATTTTTTGGCGAGCCTCTAACCCTCTGTCGAGTACTCGGGAAACCGTGTTTCCTAGTGGGCTAGGATCCCGTTAAATATCACACAATCTTGACTTTGGCCAACAAATTATATGATAATTAACTAGGTAGATCTCTAAGATCGATTGGATCCAATCCAATTCCTAGATCCGGTAGGGGGACATCCAAGTCCGAAACATATATCTTATATATGCCAATACATCCAATGTATTACCTAACCTTTTTCCTCTGAATCAACTAAGCCATGGCTTTGGCACAACAAACCTAGTGATCCCAGTTAAGAGCGACCCATTGACCATGGAAAGCTTCGTAATCAATGTCGATGGACAAGAAATGGTCTTGACTTTGGCCAACAAACCACAACTTGGACAAGACACCAATATGGAACAAAGCTCTCGTGATTCAAACACATCCTCGATGGATAAAGGCCTTGAATTTGGCCAACAAGCCAATTCCAATCTCGGATCTTGAGTGAGAATCACTCAATGGAAGGAAAAACGTTTAATATTTTACGAGGGTTTTTCGAGTGCAAATTGTCAACCAATTTATTATCTTTGTTAAGGTCTCATCATCATACACCCTTAAACATGCATTCTAAACACATAATAAAAGCGCGTATAATAAATAATAATGATATGCGGATGGACACTTTACATTGATCCTAGATCAAATCTCTCAATTTCTCTCTCCCACTAGCACATGTATTTACTTCTACCCGTTACACTACACTTCTAAAGAAACCTCATTTACATTGAGGGGAATAGGTGAGAAGATAATACAAAGAATAAGGAGGTAATAAGGCTGGACACGCAGGTCCAATTAATAAATCAAATTTATTACAAAAATTTCTAAAATTGTCCCACCCAACTAATATCCATCTGATATACATTATTCATGCATCACAACCATGTATTCACACAATCATGTTTTTAATCAATCTAATCCAATTAATTAATCTGATAATTAGTGACCATCTAATGTTCAAACAACGATTTGATTTTGCTTGAGTCAAACTCGTTTGCGAATAAGTACTCCAAGTACGAATTCTCGAATTAAATTAAACTACATCATTAAATCCAATTTAATATGCATTCAATTCTAATTCGATATTTAATTCCAAATTAAATATTACACTTTATTTAACGAACCTTTACGACTTAAATTCCAAATTTAATCGCTACAGGTCTCACAGCCCGATTAACGTCCAACGTCAATTTAATTAAAGTCCAATGGGCTTTTAATTAATTTCTTAAGGCGTGGACTTTTGGTCAACTCGGGTCAAACCGATAACCAAAATCCAATCCGGGAGTTACCCCATAAGCCTAGAAATCAATTTCGGCCCATTAGGCCCAATTAAACTTTAAAGGTCCATTATGTCGCATTTTGGCTTTATGGAAGCGGTTTTGGGCCTAATTGGATCCAACCAATTTTGCCTAAACCCAACTTTGTACAACAAAGCCCAATAAGCCCATTTACAACATAACAAGCCCAAATCCAATTTTAAGGCCCAATTAATTAAATACAAAAAATCCAATTTCACATTTAATTAACCTAAAGTGTGTTTCATGATTAATCACCCAAATTAACATTTCTAAAACATCAATTTATACAATTAATCATGCTCTTTTACATCAATTAGTGTCCAACACATTTTGATCAAAATCAAACCCAATTCCATGCTCAAAGTCTCGGCCAAGTGGGATTTTCCAAATCAATTCGGTTTCAATCAAATTAAATCCACAATCAACATTTCCCGATTGTTTCCAACTCATCCAATGAATCAAAAAAACAAAAAATCACCAAAAAATTGGTGAAAAATGCTCCAAACATAATTTAATCAAATTGATCCAATTAATCCTTAATTAAACATGTATTAAGCATACTCAAACATCCAATTTATTCAAATCATGCTCAAATACAATTTACCCAAATTTTAAGCCCTAAATTCGTTTCATGCTTTTAACAACGCTCTGATACCATTGTTGGAGTTCTACTGTCCCAAGGATAGAATCAAAAGCAAGAAAACATGTGTGAATAACAACGACGAAGTTGCGTAATACTTACATCGATCGATTGAGCGACACGGAAGGCAACAAAAATTCAAATTCTGCCCTCTTGTGCATTCGGCAGTGAGCATATGCAGTTCATTGTTTTTGGCTCGGCTTTGGTCCTTCGTCAAGCTCCAAGCTTCGTCGAACGATTCCCGGCTCATGGGTGGACTTCCCTATCACCTTCGCATGTCTCTAGGAGTGCTAGCTCTTGATGATTTTGCCGCAAAACCATCACACTTGCTTCCCTTGCTCACGATTTCTGCCCAGCAAACCAGAATAATTTTCAGCCCTCCATAGGCGTGAATGAGAGAGGAGATGAGAGTGAGAGAGATGGTGTTGGTTGGTGAGAAAAGTGTATCTAATACACTTAAACAATTTCCAAAATGAATTAATTAATTTCTCTTTCCAAAAGTCAAGCCTTTAAGGCTCCAACCGCCAACATCAACTCCATCAATCCATCAATTAGTGAATAGTGACTGGCGTCAATCACTCAAAGTGAAAGACATCCATCACTTGATTGACGAATGATGTGACGCTAGATGCGACTAGCGATTTGACGCTTGATTTGACTTACGTGCCGCACTCGAATTCGAAATGCGAATGAGCTCGCAAACAATCCCGGGCTCGGGTTCGCTAATTCCAAATTAATGAATTTTCCGTTGCGTCGTAATTAAATAATTACGCCTAGCAAAGTCACTTTTCACATCGCTAACGAATTAATTCTAAATTAATTCGTTCGCCCGAATTAAAATCTAATTTTAATTCCGCGTCAAAATCTAATTTCGTTTAATATATCAAATATATTAATTTACCGATTAATTCCAAATTAATCGTTATCTCTCTTTAAATGATATTTTATCCCATATAAAATATCTCCACAATTAATCCCATATTAATTTTCTCTCTCATCTAATTAATCCCAGATCAATTAAAGTGCGAGTCATACGTCATCGGTGAATCTTTGGGAAGCGACCCATGAGATCCCCGGATATGTTGGCAGTAAATTCGGTCGTCGAACTATCCGAACACGTAAGTACCTCGTATTATGTTTATACCGAATTACAAGACAAGGTTGGCTTCTAGCAAAGTGCCATGCCTACCCAATTCTCCGGAAATATCCTTACAGGAATAAAAGATCTATATCAGGCGTAGTATACGTAGTATTGTGTATGTCGATCCAGTATCGGATGATCACGTGCTAGGCCTGGTGCTGGAATTATGTCTGCCCTGTACGAAGCGCATGTCAGATCTCTTGTAACTAGTCTCTATAATCGGATAAACATGACCTAGTCATAATATCCCGATAACTCGAGCATATAAGAGAACGAGTTTCGTATCCTATGTGACCATTATCTCCACTATGAGTGGAGTGATACTTCCATCTCGACATCACACCCAATACACTACGATTCTCAATATAGCATTGGCGTACACAGAACCTGTTAAAGTCCTGGACGACCGCAACCAAAGTATATTGATTGTCGCAAGTATTAGCGCTGTAAGTCTGAGGCTAAGACCAAATACACCTACCCTGATTTCGGACTTCCATAGACATATAGTCATACTACCAATGGAATTCCGAAGGGGTCTACCCAGAGCGAAGCTGTTTCCCATACCATTGGTAAAACACAACCTCCTATTACACTTGCATGAGTATCATATACCCAAATATATGAGAACTATGCCGTTGTGCCCTCACAACGCGCACAAGTGTAATACTAGTCTTTTATGCATTTATCGATGTTCAATCTCGACAATGCTCTGACTATGGATATTTAATGATTTATCCTTCGTGGACTGATACTGTCTCATATCATTCTCCGTCCAGAAACAAATCATATGGACATCCTATCATTTATATATCTAGGTGATCTAATCACAAATGATAAGAGTGCAATCTCCTTTGTCATATAGTTAATTTGTACAACAACACCATGATCTGTACAAATAGTGACGCTATGGGTCATAATTGTCCAACAATTCTCATAAGCATGAAGGCAAAATTCTTCCAATTCGTTCAGTTGGTGGACCTGTTTCTCTCATGTTGCTTGAAGATCAAAATTTAACTTTTTCAGTGCCCAGTATGCTTTATGCTCGAGCTCCACAGGAACATGGCATGCTTTCCTAAACACCATTCGATATGGGGACATTCCAATGGGTGTCTTGTAAGCTGTCCGGTAGGCCCATAATGCGTCATCCAATTTTATAGACTAGTCCATCCTTGTTGAACCAACGGTTCTCTTAAGGATTCTTTTGATTTTTCTATTAGAGACTTTAACCCGACCACTTGACTATAGATGGTAAGCAGTGGCAACTTTGTGAGTAACTCCGTATTTGGCTAAGAGTGCATCAAAGTATCTATTATAGAAGTGTGTGCCACCATCACTGATGATCGCTCGAGGTGTTCCGAAGTGAGTGAAAATATTTTTTTGAGGAATTTTAACACCACTTTGGAGTAATTTGATGGCAGTGCTATTACTTCAACCCATTTGGAGACGTAGTCTACTATAACCATAATATATAGGTTTCCATATGATGGAACAAAGGGTCCATAAAGTCAATCCCCCACACTTCGAGATTGCTTTGAAGAAGTCCTTCATTTCCCCTCGAAATATTTCCCGTTCTCTGGCACCTGTCACATTGAAGAATGAATAAGTGAGCATCTTTAAACAAGGTGGGCCAGAATAAACCTGATTGCATCACTTTGGCCGGGGTTTTATCTCCGCTGAAGTGTCCATCATATGGTGATGAATGACAATACTGTAAGACACTATTAACCTCCTCATGTGGTATACATAACGCCGCAATAACTGATCAGTACAATGTTTAATAGGTACGGCTCTGTTGGTTATTATCTAGGTCCCAAGATCAAACAAGACATGAAATTAATGTGCGAATACACCAACGAAGATAGTAGAATACTTACATTGATCGGTTATGTCGATTTAAAGACGAATCAAGCCATAAAGCCCACTGCCTTGCTCACGCCACTGTGCAGATTTGCTCACTGGTTTGAGCTAATTCGGGTCTCATTTCGAAGCTCCAAACTCCGTCGGATGAGTCCCGCCTCATGGGTGAACCTCCCTAACACCTTCGCAATAGTCGCAAGTGTGCTAGCACTTGGATTTGTCCATGAAAAATCCACTCATTGCCTCCCCAAAGCTCACGCCTGTGAGCTGTGCAGTGAAGAGAAGAGAAGCCCCAAGGGCGTGAGAGAGAAGGAAGAAAAGCTAAAATGTGTAAATGGATTAATTGTATAAATGATTTACAAGAATGACTTATATATTTTTTCAAAAATAATAAGCCTTTTCCATTAATTTTATCCAATAAAATCTATGTAAATCAATTACACATCCATCAAGGTTACTATTCCACCCACTTGCATCACTATTCACATGTCACTTTAATAAAGTGATGTGATGCAAGTCAATCCATCAATCCATCCATCAATCAATCAATCAATCAATCACTCAAAGCGACTTTTGATTTGACGCTTGATGTGACGATTGATTTGACGCTTGATGTGACTTGCGCCGCCGCACTCGAATTCAAAATACGAATGCACTCGCAATCACACTCGGGCTCGGGTTCGCTAATTCTCAATTAGCGAATTTTCCGTCACGTCGTAATTAAATGATTACGCCTAGCGAATTCACTATTCACGTCGCTAACGAATTAATTCTAAATTAATTCGTTCCCCCGAATTAAAATCTAATTTTAATTCCGCGTCGAAATCTAATTTCGTTTAATATATCGAATATATTAATTTACCGATTAATTCCAAATTAATCAATCTCTCTCTTTAGACGATATTTTATCCCAGATAAAATATCTCCGTAATTAATCCCAGATTAATTTTCTCTTTCTTCTATATAATCCCATATTATTAATGAGTGCGAGTTATGCGTCATCGGTGCATTATCGGGAAGCGACCCATGAGATCTCCGGATACGTTGGCAGTAAATACGGTCGTCGGTGTATCCGAATCACGTACGTACCAAGTACTACGTTCTACCGATTTACGAGACAAGGTCGGCTCCTAGCAAAACACGATGTCTACCAAATTCTCCTGTCATATTCATTTAAGAATATTAAGATCTGTATCAAGCGTAGTATACCATTGTATTGTGTATATCGGCCCAGTATCGGATAGTCACATGCTAGGGCTGGGGCTGGATAAGTGTCTGCCCCATCCGAAACACATATCGGATGTCTGGTAACATAGTCTCTATAATCGGATATTTATGACCTGGTCACAATATCCCGATTGGATGCGCATCACTCAAGAGCACTAGTACCGTATCCTGCGTGACATCATCTCCACTATGACTGAAGTGATACTTCCGTCTCGACATCACACCCAATACACTACGACTCTCTGATAAACCCAGAAGTGGTGTACGCAGAATCGGTTAAAGCCCTGTACCACCAAGACCAAAGTCTATCGATTATCGTAAGTATTAGCGATGTAAGTCTCAGGTTAAGACTATACACACCTACCTTGATTTCGGCCTCCCATAGACATATAGTCATAATACCAATGGGATTCCGAGGGGTCTATCCAGAGCGAAGCTGTTTCCCGTACCATTAGTGAAACACGACCTCCTATCGCACTTGCATAAGTATCCGATACTTATATATATGAGAATTATGCCATTGTGCCCTCACAACGTACACAAGTGCAATACTAGCCTATTCCGCATTATCGATGTCCAGTCTCGATAATATTCCGGCTAGGGATATTTAATGATTAAACATTCGGGGATTGATACTGTCTCATATCATTCTCAATCCAGGAACTAATCATAGGGACCTCTCTTCATTTATATATCTATGGTGATCTAATCACAAATGATGAGAGTGCAATTTCCTTGTCACATAGTTAATTTGCTACAACAACACAATGATCTGTGCAAATAGTGACGCTATGGGTCATTTTGTCCAACAGGCTCATCCCAGACATAGTGCTTGACTTCTTTGAAGAATTTCTTTCTTTGCTGATATATTCATTCCAATGGCCATTTCCCCGATATTATATAGTTTTCATAGTCAGCATACCATGAGACTTCCTGCTACTTGATGGAAAACAACTATTCATCTGGAAAAGTTTCTTTGATTGTCAGCTCATTGCTAGTTGTACCTCCATTTTTGAGCCTCGATAAATTATCTACCACTTGATTTTCTATCCCCTTCATGTCTTGGATCTCCACATCAAATTATTATAGTAGAAGCACCCAACAGATCAATCTAGGCTTGGCATCTTTCTTCACAATCAGGTATTTGATTGTTAAGTGATATGTGTAACCACCACTTTGGGACCAAACAAATATGAGCATAATTTATCAAAAGCAAAAACATAACTGCGAGCAATTCCTTTTCAGTTGTTGTTTAGTTGAGTTGTGTTTCATTCAAAGTTTTACTGGCGTAGTAAATGGTGTGAAAAAAGTTCGCCTTACGTTGTCCCAAAACAGCACCTACAACAAAATCATTGGCATCGCACATCACTTCAAATGGAAGAATCTAATCTGGTGCTACTATGATGGGGGCAGAGATCAACTTCTGTTTTAAGATCTCAAAAGCATGGGGGCATTCTTTGGTGAAGTGGAACGCCACGTCTTTCTCTAGCAGATTGCATAATAGTTTAGCAATCTTGGACAAGCCTTTGATAAATCTCCTATAAAATCTTGCTTGTCCGAGAAAACTTCGAATCCTTTTGACGGATGATGGTGGAGATAGTTTTTCTATCATCTTAATTCTTGCTTTGTCTACCATGATTCCCTTCTGTGAGATCTGATGTCCCAGGACAATGCCTTCATGCACCATGAAGTGACATTTCTTCCAATTCAATACCAGATTTGTATCTTCACATCTTTGTAACACTTTTTCTAGATTTTGCAAGCACTGGTCGAACGAATCTCCAAACACTGAGAAGTCATCCACGAAGACTTCCATGCTTTGTTCTATCATTTTTGAAAAGATGGACATCATGCAACGTTGAAATGTGGAAGGATCATTACAGAGTCCAAATGGCATCCTGCGGAAAGCAAAAGTACCATACAGGCATGTTAAAGTGGTTTTCTCCTGATCTTTGAGGGCGATGGCAATCTGATTGTACCCCGAGTATCCATCCTTAAAGTATTAGAAATCATGTCCTGCCAGTCTGTCTATCATCTGGTCAATGAATGGTAGCGGGAAATAATCCTTCTATGTTGTTTTGTTCAGCTTCCTGTAGTCCATACACACTCTCCATCCAGTCATTGTAATTGTTGGAATCAACTCGTTCTTTTCATTTGTAGTATAGTCATTCCTCATTTCTTGGGTACACATTACATAGGACTCACCCAATAACTGTCAGAGATGGGGTAGATGATATCTGCGTCCAACCATTTGATGATTTCTTTCTTTAGTACTTCCTTCATGATTGGATTCAGTCTCCGTTGATGTTCCACTGTGGCTTTGTACTCATCGTTCATTAGGATTTTATGCATCTAAAATGATGGACCGATGCCTCGAATGTCTGCTATAGTCCAGCTAATAGCTTTCTTATGCTCACGTAACACTCTCAGTACTTTATCTTCATGCACCCATGTTAGCGACGAAGAAATAATCACAGATAAATCAAAAGCATTTTCCAAGTATGCATACCTGAAATGGATCAGAAGTGGCTTTAGTTCCAGCTGCTGTGGTTCTTCAATCGAGGGATTGATTCACTCTTTTATCAGTAGTTTTTAGCTTTCCACATGTGGTGTTGATCTGAAGCGAGAGGCTCCAACAAGATAGTTGATACATTCCATAATCTCATTATATAATTCTCTGTTAGTCATATTGGTGATGCATGCTTCAAGTTTTTCAGTGGAAAGTTGCATTGCATCTGTGTTCTGGATGATACTATCTATTACATCAAGTCTGAAACATTCCTCCTCCCTTTCGTCATTCGGGAATTTCATGACTTTGAAAACATTGAATGTTATTTCTTGGTCCTATACCCTCATGGTTAGTTCACATTTTTCTATATCAATGATTGTTCGACCTGTAGCAAAGAATGGTCTCCCGATGATGATGGGTACGTCTTTGTCTTCCTCCATGTCAAGGACAATGAAATCTACTGGGAAACTTAATTTTTCGACTTTGACAAACACATCTTCCACTACACCTCTCGGAAATATTAGTGACCTGTTTGCAAGTTACAGAGTGACAGAGGCAAGCTTTGCTTCTCCAAGCTGTAGTAACCTGTAAATAGACAAAAGCATCAAGTTAATACTAGCACCTAAATCACACAAAGCCTTACCAAAGTAGTGTTCTCTCTTATGGTGCAAGGGATGGTGAAACTGCCAAGATCCTTCAAATTTGGGGAAGCTTCATCTGAATGATGGCGCTGTATTCTTCTATCAATGTTACAGTCTCGTAATCTCCCAATCTTCGCTTTCATGTTAGAATATTTTTCATGAATTTGACATAATTGAGCATCTGCTCCAATGCTTCTGCAAATGGAATATTAATATGTAGCTTTTTGAAGATCTCCAGGAATCGAGCAAATTGCTTGTCCAGTTTGTATTTCTGGAGACGCTATGGAAAAGTAGAGGTGAGGTAAATCTTTCTCGATCATTTTATTTTGTCTCTTTTTCCTCCATCTGTGGATCTGATTCATTGCTTTCTTTTGGAACTTCCTCAGTAGATGCCTTGACTCTAACATCTTTTTTGATTTCAGTGCCGCTTTTCAAAGTGATGGCTTGGCATTGCTCTTTCCCTATGTTCCCTGGATTGGCTCTGTGTTGCTAGGAAGGGTACCTTACGGTCTGACATGATCCAGCCATTCAAGGAACATTAGATGTCATGACCAGTATATGGTAGATGTTGGAAATCTAATAACCATGTCCCAAGATCAAAAACAAGCAAAATATATATAAGAATGAACTACATTGAAGTAATGGCGGAAACAATACTCACAAAATAGGAATGTGGATGCAATGGATGAAACAAATGTTGCTCCTT
>SKCR01011169.1:0-21896 GCA_019454045.1 Zanthoxylum bungeanum | reverse complement strand
TCTCGAGACATGAACTAATTCAAGTCAATTCTTACTGCATAAGAAACTATTCTCTCAAAGTATTATATCCTAAAAGGGATATCTATCTAGATTATCTATCATGACTTAGAAACTAAGTCATTAACCATCTTGATTTTTTAAGAAAATCGGAACAACAGTTCCCCATGGTTTAGACCAATCTAATAATATCCTAGTATAGTAGTATCTAGAACCTATTCTAGAATAACTGCAACCAAGAGTCAAGTCAGATAACATATCAAAATATGTGTGCAGTAAATAAAAGTTCAATTCTATATAAACAATAGAATAAGGAAACGAACAAGCGGCTATTTCCATAATAATACACAATACCTAAGTTATGGAATTTTTTAAACTTAGCAGTGCCTCCCATTATTTTACGTAATATCGTAATCCCCAATGGAAAAAAATGAGAATTCAATAATTAAATCGAATTCCATAATGGTAAGTGGACCCCATGAATATATTTCGACTCACAGCAGAGGCACGGTCTCGCCTATATATATTCTTCAGGTAGACAACTCATTTGTCAATCACTCACTAGTGACTCCTGGGTTTCCGGTCCTGGTCGTTTCTCGTTGTGACTGCTAAGACAGGCCCACAAGGAGACGTACCAAAGTTAAACTCGTCAATGATAAACTCAAGCTACTTATATAACCTTGACAGGTAGGGCACGTTCAAGATTGCGCTTTCGCTTTAATTTATCTAGTATCTGACATACATCCGGTATAAATAAATCTCTATCGGCTACATCATCACAGTAGAGGCACGGTCTCGGATGTAGTCACGGAAAAAAATTCATGAACTGTATTGGCAAGGAGAACCAAGAAACAAGTATTCCAAATACCAGTTACATTAAAACCTTTGTAAGCGGAGATATTCCATAAAGTGTCATACGTTTTAAATTTAATCAAATTAAATGAAAACATGCATGTATCAAGTAAAGAAAAGAAAAAATATTAGATTTAAAGGGCTAATCATATCAGGGGTGGCAAGAATTAGACTCGCTCTGATACCATTTTGTTGGGGTTTTAGGGGGAATACCGATAACACAGCGGAATAGTGAAAAATCAAAATTTTCCGATTTCAAAATTTTTTCTCGGATCAATTAAATAAACTTATTTATTTAATTATCCAATTATCAAATTCTGAAAAATTACACAAGAGATCAAATTTCTTGGTAATTATCGAATTGCCCCAAAACTTTGTAAATTGATTATTTTAGCCCAAAAATTATCAAATATAATTTTCGATGATTCTAAATCATTTCTAAAATATTTATCAACACATCTAATACATCAAAATCATATTTCACACAAATCCCCAATTTTTGAGTAATTTCCGTGAGCACCCCAAATTTTTAAGTAATTGCATTTTGGTCCATTTTGTTCAAAACATGCCAAGATCAAATCCAATCAACCCAAAAATTTACATGAATCATATTCATACCATATTACATCACATATATGAAAAGCCCCAAATTTGGAGTGGGTTAAGAACCCTAATTTTTAAATTTCACCAAATTGTCCAATTTCACCAAATTTACAAAATCCAACACTTTAATCCATTCAATACTTCACCAATCTAGCCTAACCACTTTGAAACAACTCTAGAACAATTCTAGGTCACCAAGGAGTGGCTTAATAACTCTAGAATGACAACTCTAATTTTCGAAGAATCAAAAGTAAGCTTTAAAACAAGTTTAAGCTCACTTACATGCATCAATCTTTCACACAAGTTCTCAACCAAATAAACACAAACTATAATAGAATAAAGAACATCAAAGCAACAAAAAATGATGCCAAGCATGTTAGAAACAATTTACATGTTGATGTTGGACATTTATGACCCATAGCGTCACTATTTGTACAGATCATGGTGATGTTGTACAAATTAACTATGCGACAAATGAAATTGCTCTCTTATCATTTGTGGTTAGATCACCAAGATGTATAAATGATAGAAGGTCCATATGATTAGTTCCTGGATTGAGATGATATGAGACAGTATCGATTCACGAAGGTTTAATCATTAAATATCCCTAGTCGTAGTATTATCGAGATTGGACATCGATAATGCAGAATAGAGTAGTTTTACACTTGTACGCGTTGTGAGGGCATAACGACATAGTTCTCATATATTTGGGTATATGATACTCATGCAAGTGTAATATGAGGTTGTGTTTACCGATGGTACGGAAAATAGCTTCGCTCTGGATAGACCCTTCGGAAGTCCATTGGTAGAATGACTATGTGTCTATGGAAGTTCGAATTAGGGTAGGTGTATTTGGTCTTAACCTGAGACTTGCACCGCTAATGCTTGCGACAATCAATATGCTTTGGTTTTAGGTCATACAGGGCTTTAACAGATTCTGTGTATGCCTCTGCTGGGTATATTGAGAATCGTAGTGCATTGAGTGTGATGTCAAGACGGAAGTATCACTCCAGTCATAGTGGAGATGATGGTCACGTAGGATACCGAACTAGTTCTCTTATGTGCTGCAGCTATAGGGATATTATGACTTGGTCATGTATATCTGATTATAGACTGATTATATTATGACTAGGTCATATTATTTAATTAAATAATCATGCCTAGCATAATTACTATTCATGCCACTAACGAATTAATTCTAAATTAACTCGTTCGCCCGAATTAAAATCTAATTTTAATTCTGCGTCGAAATCCAATTTCATTTAATATATCGAATATATTAATTAATCGAATAATTCCAAATTAATCGTTATCTCTCTTCAATTGATATTTATCCCCGATAAAATATCTCCGTAATTAATCCCAGATTAATTTTCACTCTCATCTAATTAATCCCATATTAATTAAAAGTACGAGTCATACGTTATCGGTGAATCTTCGGGAAGTGACCCATGAGATCCCCGGATATGTTGGCAGTAAATTCGGTCGTTGGACTATCCGAACAAGTAAGTACCAAGTACTACGTTTTACCGATTTACAAGACAAGTTTGGATTCTGGCAAAGCGCCATGCCAACCCAATTCTCTAGAAATATCCTTACAGGAATAAAGGATCTATATCAGGCGTAGTATACATAGTATTGCGTATTTCGATCCAGTATCGGATGATCACATGCAAGGCCTGCGGCTGGTACAGTGTCTGCCCCGTACGAAGCATATATCGGATGACGAGCAACTAGTCTCTTTAATATCGAATAATCATGACCAAGTCATATTATCCCGACGGTTGCAACCCTACGCGATCATCATCTCCATATACTGGAGTGATACTTCCGTCTTGACATCACACCCAACACACTACGATTCTCAATATACCCAGCAGAGGCCTACACAGAACCTGTTAAAGCCTTGGACGACCAAAACCAAAGTATATGATTGTCGCAAGTATTATCGGTGCAAGTCTCAAGTTAAGACCAAATACACCTACCCTGATTTCGGACTTCCATAGACACATAGTCATACTACCAATGGAATTTCGAGGGGGTCTATCCAGAGCGAAGCTGTTTCCCGTACCATCGGTAAAACACAACCTCCTATTGCACTTGCATGAGTATCCTATACCCAAATATATAAGAAATATGCTGTTTGTGCCCTCACAACGCGCACAAGTGTAATACTAGTCTTTTACGTATTTATCGATGTCCAATCTCGATAATACTCTGACTAGGGATATTTATTGATTTATCCTTCGTGGATTGATACTGTCTCATATCATTCTCAATTCAGGAATAAATCATAAGAACCTCCTATCATTTATATATCTTGGTGATCTGATCACAAATGATAAGAGTGCAATCTCTTTTGTCACATAGTTAATTTGTATACACAACACCATGATCTTTACAAATAGTGACGCTAAAGGTCATAATTGTCCAACAATCTCCCACTTGGCCTATAGCCAGTCACTCGAGTGTCTTACACCCGAACTATGTACGATTGGCTCAAATTGCTGAGAAAAGGCTTTCGTCAGCGGATTTGCATGATTATCATCTGATGCGATTTATTCGATCATCACATCACCACGATGTATGATCCGAACAAATCAGATGAATATCGAAGTATGTATCTGTATCTTTGATGAGACCATTAATCTTTAGCCTATGCTGCAGCCTAGCTCAGCTGCTAACAGAACTATATCTAATCTAAATAGATTTTGTTATCGACTCAGAAAGCTTCTATTGCTGGCTCAGCTGCAGCAATAACCCGCATTTCTTGTTTTTTTGGTAACAATATCTTGCTTGGAAGATTTCCAGCTCACTGTTCCATTGTTCAAACTGTATAATACCGTTGTTACGACTTATAGTCGTTTTATCGGTTAGGAAATTTGCAATAGTGATCACAATCACCTCAAGTTCTCATTCTCCACAGATTAAGACAACATCCTTAGTTCTCTAAGATACTAACGGTTGTTCTTAACATCAATCTAGTGACTATCACTTGGATTGAGCTGATTGTGAATCCATATGCTCAAAGCGTATGAGACACCAGGTCGCGTACATTTTTCAATGTACGAGTTCTCGGAGAGTTTCAAAAACTTTTAGATCTATCCTAGTAGATCTTTATTCCTAGAATAAAAGCTGTTTCTCACAAGAATTCTATAGAGAATTTTCTCGAAAGCCAAGCTTTCACCGATAGTTTTATGGGAATATCATTTCCAAGAAATGAAATATTATCATTATTTATAGGACAGCCATTGTCAGTGCGCTCCCACTAACCCTCTTATATACACAAGAATCATTTTCGTTTTAAATTAAATCATATACTATTATGATTACATCAAAACGATAATTCTAACAACCTATGCTTGCTTCAATCCAAACATGGATCGAACAACCTGCAAACCTTGTTTGCTAGTTTTGGTACGAAAAAACCGACAGGATGTTGCGAACATCCTCCAAAAGGTTTCCTTTTCAGGAAAGCGATTTTCCGTTAGCTGTTATATTTCATAAATGAAACATGAAGCATTAGCAAGCATTATCCAAATGGATTTACCATGGCAACAAGTAAAAGGTTGAATCATAATCGACAAAATATTGATAACGATACCTTTCCGTTAAAAGCCTAGCTTTATACGTTGGTATGTTGCCATCCATGTATGTCTTCCTTGAAGACTTATATAGTACCAACAGGCACAATGCCTTGCGGTACTTCAACTAGTGTCCAAACATAGTTGGTATACATGGGATCCATTTCGAATTCATGACACTTTGTCATAATAGGGAGTTGATACCTTGTATCATTTCTTTATACGTAGTCAGTTGGTATGCCTCAATAAGATTGACATCGTTTCGAGGTGAGATTATAAACCCATACCCCAGGTTGTTTTCTGACTCTCTCCGACATACGCGGTTCTTGTGTATTCGAAGATTATTGGTAATAGTTTAATCCTTGATGAACTATTATGTTCCATTAAGATTTGGTGCCTGAAATAGTATACTCTGATTTTCATCGAGTTTTACTATCCTCCCACTTACCACTGCATATCGGTATTCCTCTTAGGAAAACCGCATGGCGAGCAACAATTAAATTGTTCTCAGGTGAGATGTATAAGTACAATACTTTTGGTATCCCTAGGATAACCTACAATTGGCACTTATCCTTTTTGGGTTTTAGTTTGGTATCATCCAAACATATGCCTAGCATACCCAAATGTTCAGGAATGAGAAACTCAATTTCTTTCCTGTTCATATCTAATATGAAATCTTTCAAACAGATTTTATGGAACCTTATTCAAAATAAGTTCTGCACTGATAATGTATATCCGTTGAAGGAAATGGTAGCTCAGAGCGACTCATGATTAACCTTATCATGTCCAACAAAATTCGGTTTATCCGTTCAGACACAACGTCAAGTTGACGTGTTCCAGGAGGAGTCCTCATTGAAAGAATACTATACTCTTTCAAGTATATAAGAAACTTATTGCTTAAGTATTTTCCATTACGGTCTAACCGCGATGATTTAATACTTTACCCTATCTGTTTGTCTATTTCGTGTCGAAAACTCTAAAAGATTCCAATTGTGTTTCATAAGAAACACATAACCATAACGCGATGCCACATCCGTAAAGGTCACGAAATATTGATACACCTCTAGCCTAGCTAGAGGGGCTCACTTGCTTCACTATGAACTAGGCTCACAGATCGGTGACATTTGCACTTTTACCAAGTAAATGTGTTATAGGCACTTTGCCCAATAAACTAGATTCGTAGACTTTATTTGAATAGGATCAAATTAGTCCTTGTACCCACTCTTCAAAAGTGCGGATATACGAGTCTTGTTTAATTGTGTCCCAGACAACAATGCCACAATTAGTTTCTTCTGGTCAAATCAGTTTGAGCTATTTGTTTGTCATGTTACAACTTTGAGATTTATTTACATTCAAAATATAAATTATGTTATTCACATCTATTGTGTTTATCTCAATATCATCTTTATATAATAAAACACTTTAGTGTTCTAAAATATAAAGGTTCACCCGCAGCGGGTTAAAAACTAATATAGAGATAATGTATCTAGTCAAACTAGTTACATTATAACATTTTCTTAATTTAAGTACATACCCAAAGGTAGTTACTAAACTTAGGTATCTACGATTAAAACAACGACTTTCATCCTGTTTCCGATTCGCAGATTAAATCTCAACTGAAGTCAGTATCATGCTCATAGCAGATTCTGAACATCGATTCATATATTTTATGTACCACACTAAGTATTTAAAATCCAATTTTAATACTAGTAATGAACATAATTATGACAAACATATTTGAAGTCAGGGCCTTGTTCGTCTTAAATTCCTTCATGTCTGCTTTGTCCAAATGGCAATCACGCTTCCGCGATCCAGTTTGCCACAATTTAGGCAGACATTTTGGGATATGTCCTTTATCTTCCCAGAAGATTATAATGATTTTGCCTTTGCCCTTTTTTCACATTCCAATAGCCTTTGGCCAAGCCTCGGGTTTCTAGAATATCGAAGTAAGGTGCGCCTTGCGCTACTTGCCTAATTGCAAACTGTGACTTTGTCTCATTGAGAATAGTCATTAACTCTCCAAGAGTTATTTATTGCAATTTAGTACTTCTAAGATCTTAAGTATAGATTCTTTGAAGATCCTTCAATTTCAATATCATACTTTAAGGATCTAACCCTTAGTTCTGACAAATAAATTAATGAGTCTACTGCGACAAGCTTAATGGATTAAGCACTAAAGTTATCATTACATAAATCTTCCAAAGATTATGCTCGACTATTTGCTTAACTCCGGGCTTAGGCCTAATATGTTATTTTATCAAATAAAATAACTTATTATTTTCCAAGACCATCCTGAAATTTATTCCCAATTTGAAAATTAAACCATTTAAACACATTTTCCCTAGGATTATGTTTTATATGTCAATCTTTCATTTTTATCTTGATTTTAATAGTCCAACTATTTAATCAACGATTTCGGTACTATTTATTATAATGATTACAATAGTCCAACTATTTAATCAACTATAATTTAATAGATTAAAATCAATTATATTGATTACTATAATCCAATTATAAAATCAACTATAAATGAATAGCTTGAATATAGTCCAACTATTTATTAAAACAACATTTAAATATTAGTCCAACTAACATTTAATTTATTTGACGAATGATATTTGATTTGAGCGCGTATGGCAAGTAATTAAACGAATATTGCAAATTCAATTCATGCCTCCCACTATTTTTCGGCGAGCCTCTAACCATCTGTCGAGTACTCGGGAAACCGTGTTTCCTAGTGGGCTAGGATCCCGTTAAATATCACACAATCTTGACTTTGGCCAACAAATTGTATGATAATTAACTAGGTAGATCTCTACGATCAATTGGATCCAATCCAATTCAAGATCCAGTAGGGGGACATCCAAGTCCGAAACATATATCTTATATTATGCCAATATATCCAATAATTGCCCAACCTTTTTCCTCTGAATCAACTAAGCATTGGCTTTGGCACAACAACTTAGTGATCCCAGTTAAGCGCGACCCATTGACCATGGAAAGCTTTGTAATCAATGTCGATGGACAAGAAGTGGTCTTGACTTTGGCCAACAAACCACAACTTGGACAAGACACCAATATGGAACAAAGCTCTCGTGATTCAAACACATCTCGACGGACAAAGGCCTTGACTTTGGCCAACAAGCCAATGCCAGTCTCGGATCTTGAGTGAGAATCTCTCAATGGAAGGAAAAACACTTAATATTTTGTGAGTGTTTTTCGAGTGCAAATTGGCAACCAATTTATTATCTTTGATAAGGTCTCATCTGTTAGTGTTCCTTGAACATGCCAAGGATCTAATAAGCAAGAAAAGGTGTTCATAAATTCATTATAAGTTGCAGAATTACTTACATTGAATGGATTTGAGCTTTTAAATTTTTTGAGAAGAAGATCTCCAAGATCCTTCATTTGTTGATTCCAAGCTTTGAGTTGTGAAGGAAGATCTCCAACATCCAACCTTTGTGTTGATTCCAAGGTTTGAGTTGTGACTGAAGATCTCCAAGATCCAACCTTTGTGTTGATTCCAAGCTTTGAGTTATGAATGAAGATCTCCAAGATCCAACCTTTGTGTTGATTCCAAGGTTTTATTTGGTTTCCCTATCACCTTATAAGACTTCTACAAGTGCTAGCTTTGTTGATTTTGCAACAAAATCAAAGAGAACGAAAGATGAAGCTCACGCCAAAATAGTGTATTAGGGTTTGATTTTGCAACAAGTGTTGTGTAATGAGAGAGATAGATGCCTTTTGGTAAAACCAATTTACCATTTTCACCTAAACAAGGTGGTTGGGTAAATGGTTTCACCAAAACCATTCCAAGGTGGTTGGAAAGTTGGTGGCTTGCATAAATGCCAACTACCCTCCCAACTACCACATGTGAAGTGGGCCCCACATTTGAATTCAAAATTCAAATGGATTCTACGAATGTTTGCCGCGGCTCGGATTCGTTTAATCCGATTTAACGAATTTCCGTCGCTAAATAATTAAATCTAATTTAATTAAATGACAACGCCTCATAAATATATTACGAATGCCATTTACGAATTAATTCTAAATTAATCCGTTCGCTCGTATTAAAGTCCAACTTTATTTTCGTAATGAAATCCAATTCATATTAATATATCCGATATATTAATTTTAGCCCATACTATAATTTAAATAGAAAAATCAAATTTAACTTTTAATTTATTTCACAGATTAATTCCAAATTAAACACTTCTCTCTCTTCCGAACACATTTAATCCCTATTAAATAAAGCCTCAATTAATCCAAGATTATTTTTCTCTCTCTAAATTAATCCCAGATTAATTCTAATTTAAGTCAATTGTCATCGGTGAATCTTTGGGAAGCGACCCAAGAGACCTCTGGATATATTGGCAGTAAATCCGGTTAATCAGACTATCCGATTAAGTGCGTACCTCATACAACATGCTTACGGATTTACAAGACATGGTTGGCTTCTAGCAAAGCACCGTGCCTACCCAATTCTCCAGAAATGTTCTTACTGGAATATACAATCTATGTCAGGCGTAGTATACGTAGTATAGCGTATAGCGATCAAGTATCGGATGTCACATGCTAGGCCTGGGGCTGGAATTATGTCTGCCCCGTACAAAGCAATTGTCGGATGTCTAGTAACTAGTCTCTATAATCGGATGAACATGACCTAGTCATATCATCCCAATGACTGCAGAACTTAAGAGTACTAGTTCTATATCCTACGTGACATCAACTCCACTATGACTGGAGTAATACTTCCGTCTTGACATCACACCCAATACACTACGATTCTCAATATACCCAGCAGAGGCGTACACAGAATCGGTTAAAGCCCTGAACGACCAAAACCAAAGCATATTGATTGTCGCAAGTATTAGCGGTGCAAGTCTCAGGTTAAGACCAAATACATCTACCCTGATTTCGGACTTCCATAGACACATAGTCATACTACCAATGGAATTCTGAGGGGTCTATCCAGAGTGAAGCTGTTTTCAATACCATCGGTAAAACACAACATCCTATTACACTTGCATGAGTATCCAACACCC
This sequence comes from Zanthoxylum bungeanum, assembly GCA_019454045.1. Taxonomy (NCBI): domain Eukaryota; kingdom Viridiplantae; phylum Streptophyta; class Magnoliopsida; order Sapindales; family Rutaceae; genus Zanthoxylum; species Zanthoxylum bungeanum. The sequence continues at coordinate 11,815 of SKCR01011169.1, read as the reverse complement.
AAATATATGAGAACTATGTTATTGTGCCCTCAAAATGCGCACAAGTGTAATACTAGTCTTTTACGCATTATCGATGTCCAATCTCGATAATACTCTGACTAGGGATATTTAATGATTAATCCTTCAAGGACTGATACTGTCTCATATCATCTCAATCCAGGAACTAATCATAAGGACCTCATATCATTTATACATCTAGGTGATCTTTTATAAATCTAGGTGATCTAATCACAAATGATAAGAGTGCAATCTCTTGTCACATAGTTATTTGTACAACAACACCATGATCTATACAATAGTGACGCTATGGGTCATAATTGTCCAACAATCTCCCACTTGGCCTATAGCCAGTTACTCGAGTGTCATACACCCGAACTATGTACGGTTCGTTCAAACTGCTGAGGAAAGGCTTTCGTCAGCGGATTTGCATGATTATCGTCTGATGCGATTTATTCGATTATCACATCGCCACGATGTATGATCCGAACGAATCAGATGAATAGTCGAAGTATATATCTGGATCATTGATGAGACCATTAATTCTTTAGCCTGTGCTGACTCCTAGCTCAGCTGCTAACAGAACTATATATAATCTAATTAGATTTATCATCGACCCAAATGGCTTCTATTGCTGCCTCAACCGTAGCAATAACCCACATTTGTTGTTTATTCGGTAACAGTATCTTTCTTGGAAGATTTCCAGCTCACTATTCCGTTATTCAAACTGTATGGTACCGTTGTTTTTATCGGTTAGGAAACTTGCAGCAGTGATCCCAGTCACTTCAAGTTCCCTTTCTCCATAGTTTAAGACATCATCCTTAGTTCTCTAAGATACTAACAGATGCTCTTAATATCAATCCAATGACTATCACTTGGATTGAACTGTTTGTGACTCAATATGCTCAAAGCGTATGAGACACCAGGTAACGTACATTTTTCAATGTACGAGTTCTCAGAGAGTGTTAACAACTTTAAATCTATCCCAGTAGATGTTTATTCCTATAATGTTGTTTCTCCCAAGAATTCTTTGTAGAATTTTCATGAAAGCCAAGCTTTCACCGATTGTAATATGGGAATATCATTTCCAAGAAATGACATATCATAATTATTTAGGACAGTCACTTTCAGTGCGCTCCTACTAACCTCCTTATATACACAAGAATCATTTCTCGTTTTGAATTAAATCATAAACCATTATGATTACATCAAAATGATCATTCCAAGAACCTAATGTTGCTTCAATCCAAACATGGATCGAATAACCTGCAAACCTTGTTTGCTAGTTTTGATAAGAAAAAATCGTCAGGATGTTGTAAACGTCCTCTAAAAGGTTTCCTTTTCAGGAAAGCGATTTTTTCGTTCAGCTGCCATATTTCATAAATGAAACATGCAGCATCAGCAAGCATTATCCAAATGGATTTAACGTGGCAACAGGTAAAAGATTTCGTTGTAATCAACACAATGTTGATAATGATACATTTCTGCTACAAGCCTAGCTTAGTACGTTGGTATGCGGCCATCCACGTATGTCTTCCTTGAAGACTTATATAGTACCAATAGGCACAATGCATTGCGGTAGAACAACTAGTGTCCAAACATAGTTGTTATACATGGAATCCATTTCGGACTTATGGCACTTTGCCATAATAGGGAGTCGATACCTTGTATCACTTCCTCATACGTAGTTAGTTTCCTCAATAAGATTGACATCTTCGTGAGGTGAGATCAGAAACCCATACCTCCCAGGTTGTCTTCTGATTCTATCCGACCTACGCGATTCTTGTGTATTCGAAGATTATTGGTACAGGTTTATCCTTGATGAACTGTTTATGTTCTATTAAAGAATCGGTGCCTGGAACAATATTACTCTGATTTTTCATCGAGTTTTACTTTCCTCCCACTTACCACTGCATTTAGGTATTCCTCTTAGGAAAAACGCATGGCGAGCAACAATTAAATTGTTCTCAAGTGAGTTGTATAAGTACTATACTTTGGTTTCCCTAGGATAACCAATAATTAGGCACTTATCCGATTTGGGTTCTAGTTTGGTATCATCCAAACATATGCCCAGCATCCCAAATCTACAGGAGTGAGAAAATCCAGTTTCTTTCCTGTTCATATCTAATATGAAATCTCTCAAACAGATTTTCATGGAACCTTATTCAAAATAAGTATTGCACTGTTAAATGCTTATCCTTTGAAGAAAAATGGTAGCTCAGAGCGACTCATGATTAACCTTATCATGTCCAATAAAATTTGGTTTCTCCATTCAGACACACCGTCAAACTGACGTGTTCTAGGAGGAGTCCTCATTGAAAAAATACCATACTCTTTCAAGTATTTGAGAAACTTATTGCTTAAGTATTTTTTCATCTCGGTCTTACTGTGACAGTTTTAATACTTTAGCCGATCTATTTGTCTACTTCATGTCGAAACTATAAAAGTTTCCGATTTGTTTTTCATAAGAGACACATAACCATAACGTGATGCCACATCCGAAAAGGTCACAAAATACTCATATCCAGCTCTAACCTAGCTAGATATGGGCCCACTTACGTCACTATGAATGAGGGCTAACAGATCGATGACACTTACAGTTTTACCAAGTAAAAGGTATTTTAGGTACTTTACCTAATAAACTAGATTCGTAGACATCATTTGAATGGAATCAAATCCGTCCTAATATCCACTCTTCAAAAGTGTGGATATACGAGTCTTGTTTAATGTGTCCCAGACAACACTGCCACAAATAAGTCTTATCTGATCAAATCAGTTGAAGCTATTTGTTCGTCATATTATATGTTTGAGATTTATTTATATTCAAAATATAAATACTGTTACTCACATCTAATGTGTTTATCTCAATATCATCTTTATAAAATAAAACACTTTAGTGTTCTAGAATATAAAGATATACCCACAACGGGTTAAACCTTCATATAGAGATAATGTTTCTAGTCAAACTAGTTACATTATAACAGTTTCCTAATTTAAGTACACACGCGAAGGGTAGTTCCTAAACTTAGGTATCTACGGTAAAACAGTGACTTTCGTCCCATTTCCGATTCGCAGATTAATATCAATTGAAGTCAGTATCATGCTCATAGCAGATTCTGCACATCAATGCATATTTATGTATCACACTTAGTATTTAAAATCCAATTTTAATACTAGTAGTGAACATATTTATGACAAACATATTTGAAGTCAGAGCCTTGCTCGTCTTCAATTCCTTCATGTTTGCTTTGTCCATACGGCAGTCACGCTTCAGTGATCCCATTTGCAACAGTTTAAGCAGACATCTTGGGATATGTCATTTGTCTTCCTAGAAGATAGTAATGATTTTGCCTTTGCCATTTTCTATATCCTAAAAGCCTTTTGCCAAGCCTTGGGTTTCTAGATTATCGAAGTAAGGTGCACCTTGCGCTACTTGCCTTATTGCAAACTTTGGCTTTATTTCCTTGAGAATAGCCATTAACTCTCCAAGAGTTATTAATTGCAATTTAATACTTCTAAGATCTAAGAATAAATCTATGAAGATCCTTCAATTTCTTCATCATACTTTAAGGATCTAATCCTTAGTTCTGATTAGGAAATTAAAGAGTCATTTTTACAAGTATAATGGATTAAGCACTAAAATTATCATCACATGAATCTTCCAAAGATCATGCTCTACAATTTCCTTAACTCTGGGCTTAGGCCTAATATGTTATTTTATCAAATAAAGTAACTTATTAGTTTCCAGGACCATCCTGAAATTTTATTCCCAATTTGAAAATTAAAGTCGTTTAAACACATTTTCACCCAGGATTATGTTTTAAACACTAATCTTTTAGTTATCTTGATTCCAATAGTCTAACTATCCAATCAATGATTTCGGGTACAATCTAATGTAATGATTACTATAGTCTAACTATATAACTAATTATAATTTTATTGGTTAAAATCAAATATATATTGATTACTATAATCCAATTATATAATCAACCATAAATGATCAGTAGAATTCAAATATATTGATTATTATAATCCAATTATATAATCAACTATAAATGAATGGTAAAATTCAAATATATTGATTACTATAATCTAATTATATAATCAACTATAAATGAAGTAGTTTGAATACAGTCCAACTGTTTAATTAAAACAACAATTGAATATTAGTCCAACTAATATATTTATTAATAAATAATGACGAAAATTGAAATGAGTGCGTATTGGAAAATATTTGAATGAAATTACAAATTCAATACTAGCCTCCCACTATTTTTCAGCGAGCCTCTAACCCTCTGTCGAGTACTCGAGAAACCGTGTTTCCTAGTGGGCTAGGATCCCGTTAAATAACACACAATCTTGACTTTGGCCAACAATTGTATGATACTTAACTAGGTAGATCTCTAAGATCAATTGGATCCAATCCAATTCCTAGATCCAGTAGGTGGACATCCAACACCTTAGAAGACTTCTACAAGTGCTAGCTTTGTTGATTTTGCAACAAAATCAAAGAGAAGGAAAGATGAAGGTCACGCCCAAATGGTGTATTAGGGTTTGATTTTACAACAAGTGTTGTTTAATGAGAGAAAGAGATGCCTTTTGATAAAACCAATTTACCCTTTTCACCTAACAAGGTGGTTGGGTAAATGGTTTCACCAAAACCATTCCAAGGTTGATGGAAATTTGGTGGCTTGGCATAAATGCCAACTACCCTCCCAATTACCAAATGTGAAGTGTGCCCCACATTTGAATTCAAAATTCAAATGGATTCTACGAATGTTTACCGCGGCTCGGATTCGTTTAATCCGATTAAACGAATTTCCGTCGTTAAATAATTATAATTTAATTAAATGACGACGCCTCGTAAATATATTACGAATTTTGTTTACGAATTAATTCTAAATTAATCAGTTCGCTCGTATTAAAGTCCAACTTTAATTTCGTAATGAAATCCAATTCATATTAATATATCTGATATATTAATTTTAGCCCATACTTATAATTTAAATAGAAAAATCAAATTTAACTATTAAATTTATTTCACCGATTAATTCCAAATTAATCATGTTCTCTCTCTTCCGAACACATTTAATCCCAGATTAAATAAAGCCTCAATTAATCCCAGATTAATTTTCTCTCTCTAAATTAATCACAGATTAATTCAAGTTTAAGTCAACTGTCATCGGTGAATCTTTGGGAAGCGACCCAATATACCTTTGGATATGTTGGCAGTAAATCCGGCTAATTAGACCATCCGATTAAGTTCGTACCTCGTACCATATGCTTACGGATTTACAAGACATGGTTGGCTTCTAGCAAAGCACCGTGCCTACCCAATTCTCCAAAAATATTCTTACAGGAATATACAATCTATGTCAGGCGTAGTATACGCAGTATATCGTATAGCGATCCAGTATCAGATGTCACGTGCTAGGCCTGTGGCTCGAATTATGTCTGCCCCGTACGAAGCAAATGTCGGATGTCTGGTAACTAGTCTCTATAATCGGATGAACATGACCTAGTCATATCATCCCAATGACTGCAGTACTTAAGAGTACTAGTTCTGTATCCTACGTGACATTATCTCCACTATGACTGGAGTGATACTTCCGTCTTGACATCACACCCAATACACTACAATTATCAATATACCCAGCAGAGGCGTACACAGATCCGATTAAAGCCCTGGATGACCAAAACCAAAGCATATTGATTGTCTCAAGTATTAGCGGTACAAGTCTCAAGTTAAGACCAAATACACCAACCCTCATTTCGGACTTCCATAGACACATAGTCATACTACCAATGGAATTCCGAGGGGTCTATCCAGAGCAAAGCTGTTTTCCATACCATCGGTAAAACACAACCTCCTATTACACTTGCATGAGTATCCAATACCCAAATATATGAGAACTATGCTATTGTGCCCTCACAATGCGCACAAGTGTAATACTAGTATTTTACGCATTATCGATATCCAATCTCGATAATACTATGACTAGGGATATTTAATGATTAATCATTCGAGGACTGATACTGTCTCATATCATCTCAATCCAGGAACTAATCATAAGGACCTACTATCATTTATACATCTAGGTGATCTAATCACAAATGATAAGAGTGCAATCTCTTTGTCATATAGTTAATTTGTACAACAACACCATGATCTGTACAAATAGTGACGTTATGGGTCATAATTGTCCAACATCATCATCATACACCCTTAAACATCCATTCTAATCACATAATAAAGCGCTTATAAATAATGTAATAATGATATGCGGATGGATACTTTACACATTGATCCTAGATCAAATCTCTACCCTTCTCTCTCCCACTAGCACAAGTATTTACTTCTACCCGTTACACTACACTTCTAAAGAAACCTCATTTACATTGAGGGGAATAAGTGAGAAGAGAATACAAATAGTAAGGAGGTAATAAGGCTGGACACGCAAGTCTAATTAATAAATTCCAAATTTATTACAGCAATTTCTAAAATTGCCCCACCCATCTAATATCCATCCGATATACATTATTCATGCATCGCAACCATGTATTCACACAAGCATGCTATCAATCAATCTAATCAAATTAATTAATCTGATAATTAGTGACCATCCAATGTTCAAACAACGATTTGATTTTGCTTGAGTCAAACTTGTTTTGTGAATAAGTACTCAAAGTACGAATTCTTGAATTGAATTAAACTACAACATTAAATCAAATTTAATATGTATTTAATACTAATTCGCTATTAATTCCAAATTAAATACTACACTTTATTTAATAAACCTTTACGATTTAAATTCCAAATTAATCGTTACGGTCTCAAAGCCCGATTAACGTCCAACGTCAATTTAATTAAAGTCCAATGGGCTTTTAATTAATTTCTTAAGTCGTGGACTTTGGTCAACTCGCGTCGAACCCAATAACCAAAGTCCAATCCGGGAGTTACCCCATAAGCCCAGAAATCAATTTAGGCCCATTAGGCCCAATTAAACTTTAAAGGTCCATTAGTCGCATTTCGGCTTTATGGAAGCGGTTTTGGGCCCAATTGGATCCAACCAATTTAGCCTAAACCCAACTTAGTACAACCAAGTCTAATAAGCCCTATTACAACATATCAAGCCCAATTTCCAAAATTAGCCCAATTTAATTAAATTACAAAATCCAATTTCACAATTTAATTACCTAAAGTGTGTTACACAATTAATTACCCAATTAACATTTCTAAAACATCAATTAGCCTAATTAATCATGCTTTTTAACATCAAATAGTGTCCAACACAATTTAACAAAAAATCAAACCCAAATCACATGCTATAACTCTCGGCTTTGGGGTTTTTTTTATGCCAAATTGTAAATCCAATCCAATTGAATCAAATTCAACATTAAATCAATATTTCCAATTGATTTCCAACTCATCCAATGAATCAAAATCAAAAAACCAAGACAAGTAGGGCATCAGTACCATTCGGCCACACACAAATTTTGGGAAAAAATGATCCAATCATAATTTCTTCAAATTGATCTAATAAATCCACAATTAAAACACATTTAAACATATTCATTCATCCAATTTCATAAATCATGCTCAAACACATTTTTATTCAAATTTTAACTCTAATCAAATTTCATGCTTTTACTTGCTCTGATACCATTGTTGGAGTTTCTACGGCCCCGAGGGTCAAATATAAAGCAAGAAATAAACATGCGAATACATCACGGAGTTACGGAATACTCACATCGATCGGTTGAGCGACGCGCGAGGCAACAAAAATTTCTTTTTCTGCCCAATGGACTGCTCGGTAGTTCACTGCAACTTGGTCCTCCATTTTCAGTTTTGAATCATCTTCATCAAGCTCCAAGCTTCGTCAAATGGTTCCAAGCTCATTGGTGGACTTCCCTATCACCTTCGCATGTCTCTCGGAGTGCTAGCTCTCTTGATTTTCACCACAAAAATCAAACACTTTGCTTCCCTTTTTTCCTCCATTTACACGATCAAACCAATGAGTTTTTGAGAAGAAATATGGCCTGCTGGCCGAATGAGAGAGATGAAAGAAATGGTTCTAAATTCGTGAACCAAGAAAGAGAGAGATATAATGAATTTTTTTTAGGTTTTTGTATATCTAATACTAAAAACCAAAAAGTCAAATACCAATAAAAAATTGTAAATGTCTTTCAAACAACTCCATCAACTCACATCACTCATGAATAGTGACTTGCGTCAATCACTCAAAGTGAAAGACATCTATCACTTGATTGACGAATGATGTGACACTAGATGCGACTAGCGATTTGATTCTTGATTTGACTTGCGTGCCGCACTCGAATTCAAACTGCGAATGCGCTCGCAAATAATCCCAGGCTCGGGTTCGCTAATTCCAAATTAACAAATTTTCCGTTGCATCGTATTAAATCTAATTTAATTAAATAATCATGCCTAGCATAATTACTATTCACGTCGCTAATGAATTAATTCTAAATTAACTCGTTCGCCTGAATTAAAATTTGATTTTAATTCCTCATCGAAATCCAATTTCGTTTAATATATCGAATATATTAATTAATCGATTAATTCCAAATTAATCGTTATCTCTCTGTAATTGATATTTTATCCCAGATAAAATATCTCCGCAATTAATCCCAGATTAATTTTCTCTCTCATCTAATTAATCCCAGATTAATTAAAAGTGTGAGTCATACGTCATCGGTGAATCTTCGGGAAGCGACCCATGAGATCCCGAATATGTTGGCAGTAAATTCGGTCGTCGGACTATCCGACACGTAAGTACCAAGTACTACGTTTTACCGATTTACAAGACAAGTTTGGCTTCTGGCAAAGCGCCATGCCTACCCATTCTCCAAAAATATCCTTACAAATATAAACCTGACTAAACGTATCTATATCAGGCGTAGTATACGTAGTATTGCGTATTTGATCCAGTATCGGATGATAACATGCAAGGCCTGGGGCTGGTACAGTGTCTGCCCCGTACGAAGCATATATCGGATCACGAGCGACTAGTCTATTTAATATCGGATAATCATGACCAAGTCATATTATCCCGACGGTTACAACCTTTTTAGAGAACCAGTTATGTATCCCTACGCGATCATCATCTCCATATGACTGGAGTGATACTTCCGTCTTGACATCACACCCAACACACTACGATTCTCAATATACCCAGCAGAGGCGTACACAGAACCTATTAAAGCCCTGGACGACCAAACCAAGTATATGATTGTCGCAAGTATTAGTATTCGGTGCAAGTCTCAGGTTTAGACCAAATACACCTACCCTGATTTCGGACTTCCATAGACACATAGTCATACTACCAATGGAAATTCCGAGGAGGGTCATCCAGAGCGAAGCTGTTTCCCCATACCATCAGAAAAACACAACATCCTATTACACTTACATGAGTATCCTATACCCAAATATATGAGAACTATGCCGTTTGTGCCCTCACAATGAGCACAAGTGTAATACTAGTATTTACGTATTTATCGATGTCCAATCTCGATAATACTCTGAATAGGGATATTTAATGATTTATCCTTCGTGTATTGATACTCTCTCATATTATTCTCAATCTAGGAACAAATCATAAGGACCTCATATCATTTATATATCTAGGTGATCTAATCACAAATGATAAGAGTGCAATCTCCTTTGTCACATAGTTAATTTGTACAACAACACCATGATCTGTACAAATAGTGACGCTATGGGTCATAATTGTCCAACACTGTTTTCTCTCCAAAATTTTCTGGTTTCACAGAAAATTAGGAGGAGAAGCATGGTGGTTTTGAGGCAAAATTACCTAACTGCTAGAACACAATGGAGTCTTGTGAAGGTGATAGGGAAACCGAACATGTGAGCTTGGAATCACATCACAAAAGCTTGGAGCTTGGAAGATGATCCATGGCAGAATTTTTGGAGACCAAATTCAGCTCACTGCCGAATGCACATTGGAGGAGGACTTGAAGTTTTTATGTTCGTCGCATCACCTCAACCGATCATTGTGAGTATTCCACACCTCCTTGAATGTATTCACATGTTGTTTTATGCTTGATAATCGATCCTCGGGACTTCGAGATTTCCCAACAATGGTATCAGAGCGAGTTAAAAGCATGAAACTTGATTTAGGGTTAAAATTGGGTAAAATGTGTTTGAGCATGATTTGATGAAATTGGATGATTAAATATGCTTAAATTATGTTTAATTGAAGTTGATTGTATCAATTTCTTGAAATAATGATTGGATCATTTTTGCCCAAACTATTAGCTTGGCCGAGAGACAATAAGCCCTAATGTCTTGGAATTTTTGATTTTTGATTCATTGGATGAGTTGGAATCATGTTGGGAATATTGATTTAATGTTGAATTGGATTTAATTGGATTGAATTCGAATTGGACATAAATACCCCACATTGCCGAGACTAGGTAGCATGTTAATTGAGTTTGATTTTTGTTTAAAATGTATTGGACATATTTTAATATTGATAAGCATAATTAATTAAGCTAATTGGTGTTTGGAAATATTGATTTGGGTAATTAATTATGTAATACACTTTAGATTAATTAAATATGAAATTTGGAATTTTTGTAGTTTAATTAATTGGGCTTAAAATGGATTTGGGCTTGTAAAGTTGTAAATGGGCTTTAATGGGCTTGGTTGTACAAAGATAGTTTAGGCAAATTGGTTGGATCCAATTGGGCCCAAAACCATTTCCATAAAGTCCAAATGCGACTAATGGACCTTAATATTTAATTGGGCCTAAATTGATTTCTAAGCTTATGGGGGTTATTCCTTGATTGGGTTTGGTTTGACCAAAGTTGACCAAAAGTCCATGCCTTATGAAATTAATTAAAAGCCCATTGGACTTTAATTAAATTTACATTGGATGTTAATCGGGCTTTGAGACCCGTAACGATTAAATTTGGAATTTAAGTCGTAAAGGTTAGTTAATAAAGTGTAATATTTAATTTGGAATTAAATAGAGAATTAGTATTAAATACATATTAAATTGGATTTAATGTTGTAGTTTAATTTAATTCAAGAATTCTTACTTTGAGTACTTATTCGCAAAATCAAATCGTTGTTTGAACATTGGATGGTCACTAATTATCAGATTAATTAATTTGATTAGATTGATTGATAACATGCTTGTGTGAATACATGGTTGCGATGCCATGAATAATGTATATCAGATAGATATTAGATGGGTGGTGCAATTTGGAAATTGTTGTAATAAAATTTAGAATTTATAATTGACCTGCGTGTCCAGCTATTACCTCCTTACTCTGTGTATTTCTCTTCTCACCTATTCCCCCCAATGTAAGTGAGGTTTCTTTAGAAGTGTTATGTAACGGGTGTTGGTTTCTATAATATGTCCCAAGGAAAGATTAAGCATGTGAAATACAACAATGAATATATATAAAAGATGAAGTATGGCGGAATCATACTTACCAAGCTTTTGTGATGTAGAAAATCAAGCCAAGATGGAAGCTCCAAGGTTGATGATTTTCGGCCAAGGAAGACAAGATGTGGAAAGCTCCAAGCTTTGTGTATTCCAAGCTCTATGATGGTTTCCCTATCACCTCTTTGGATCCTTGAAGGTGCTAGCCTTGCCATGTGAGAGAAGATGTTCCAAACAACCACACTATCTTCAAGCTTTTTGGCAACCAAAATGAAGAAGATGAAGACAAAAACTGCATGAGAGAGAGAAGAGAGATTTTTCTAATTGATTTTTGATACCAAAAATCAATTTATATTTTGCCATAATATTTATTAAATAATAAT